>CAIGQQ010031933.1:2821157-2884342 GCA_903798035.1 Danio albolineatus
ATAATAATAATAATAATAATAATAATAATAATAATAATAATAATAATCATAATAAAAGAATCTTATGTGTTTACTAATAATATAGTAGAATTTATATAAAGTATAAATTATATTAATTAGTAGATGCTTTAATAAGACATTTGTATAGTTAATATGAATAATACATCTTATTAGCTTTCCTGTTTTGGTGAGCCCTCCATAGGATAAACAAAACAATTCTTCAAATTTGGTAAAAAGGCACAGTCAGTTCATTTGAAGCTTTGAATAGCTTTGTTTCGCCCATCACAACCAAGACCTTGTGGAATATAAATAAATGAACATGCATTATTTATTCATTCTTTTTCTTTTCGGCTTAGTCCCTTTATTAATCTGGAATGACCACAGCGGAATGAACCACCAACTTATCCATACACACTCATTCACACACATACACTACGGACGATTTAGCTTATCCAATTCAAGTCTTTGGACTTGTGGGGGAAACCGGAGAAAACCCACGCAAACACGGGGAGAACATGCAAACTCCTAACAGAAATGCCAACTTACCCAGCAACCTTCTTGCTGTGAGGCAATTATGCTACCTAATGCGCCATTATGATGCCCTAACTTACATTAATATTACCTAACTTAAATACTTCAATTACTCAGTTACTTCAGTCTTTAGTCTCACATTATCTGGATTTGACAATCAAGAAACATTTTCAATGTTGAAATCACTTGTACTTTTTGCATTAAACAAACAATGTGGAAATATTAGGCAACATTAGACATTTTTTTAGTCAATGTTCTTAATAAACAGAAAGTCTACATTTCTTTGTGAAAAATTCTTTCATTTAATTCAATACAATGGAGACATTAGATTAATGAATCATACCTCTACGGCCTTGAAGCTCAAACAACCATTCATTGGCATCGTCATCGTCATCAGAGTCGTCTGAGGTGGCAAACTCAGCCTTCAGGTCTGAGATCATAAATTATAAACAATATTTACGAACACATAAACGAATGCATACAAGTTAGATTTCAACCACAAAAGAGAGCACGTACACTCAAGTCTTGCTTTGCCTCTCTTTCCAGGATGTTTAACAGGCCTCCCATCACTGTGTCGAGGTTTATCACGTTCACCATGTCTATCACGATGACCATGCCTATCATGTTCATCATGCTTGTCATGTTTTTCTTTCTTCAGCTGTTCAGGGATAAGAAAAAAACTTAAGCTAAATTAATTTAATGAATACAGGTGCAAATACTGCATAATTAAGACAAAGGTTTGATTTAGATAATAATTTTACGAAGTACTGTACAAAACAAACTTAATACATGTTTATACAAAATACATTTTAATACACAGTTAGAATTGCTTAAGCTGTGCACTGTAAATTATATGTATTCTTCATTGTTTCTAAAATTATTGACCGCAGGGTGACTATATTGTAAGGTCATAATTCTTTATAAGTAAAAATATAACTGTTTATACACACCTGTGCAGGGATAAAGATGGCAATGAGGACGAGGAGCAACAAACACAGCTTAAGATTCATGCTGGCTGTTGGATTTTGGAGGAGTGAATCACTGCAGGTCTTATTCGTGTAGCTATAAGGTCAATGTCCTGTGTTTGTGTGTGTGTGTGTGAGAGAGAGAGAGATAGAGAGAGCGAGAGGTGGATCTGTGAATGACCAAAAGCCACATTTTTAATAGATTCTACAGTTTACCTATATCTGTGGGCAGCAAGTATAATCTGCAATGGTTTATTTATTTTTAATATTTACGTATTTATTTTTGTTATTTTATGACTAATATAAATACTTTTAAAAGATGAAACAAATATTACTGCGGCATTACAATGTGAAGATGACAAATTTCAAAATCACACTGACCACAATACCTGCAGAGAACGGATTGATGGATAGGCTGGCAGTTCACAGATCATATTGACAAAGTGGGATGCTGTTTGTTTAATTGCAGACTTTGTCCAAAGAGTGGATTGTGAAAGCTTCTAGCAGAGGCATAATTATATAAACCTGAAGGAGTAATACAGTAATATAGACTTCATTAGGAATGTTTATTTATTTTTTATAATTTAATTTGACAATGCCTTTAGTCCTCATATGTTTGAGCTTTGAGACCATGTTTTGCTGGCAAAAAATCGCAAATAAATATAAAGATTTCATATAATGAAGCTGTTATGAGTAACACAAAAAGCCTTATTTCTTTTATTCACATCTGATCAACATGCCTATGTTACAAAAAGTCATACAAATAAGATTCTCACATATTCTCACACACAGTATAAGTACTATGCCAATATTTTCCGCATCTTCTGCGAATCTTCATTCTGGTAGTCTCGTGCATGGTGAATATAAAAAAGTCATACAACTAAGATTCTCACATATTCTCACACACAGTATAAGAACTAAATGCCATTATTTTCCGCATCTTCTGCGAATCTTCAGTCTGGTAGTCTCGTGCATGGTGAAAATAAAAAATTGCTTAGTGCATCTTCCGTTTCAGGCCACAAGAGGGAACTAGAGTATTGTTTTACCCGATTGATTTGATAATGTAACTCTCTTAATTTTAGCATTTGTTTTTATTTTACGTTCATACACTTAATGATTTTTGAAAAGATTTACAAAACAGTAACAAAGCAAATGATTAGGGAGCCATGGATTGTTGTGCACAATCCCAAATTTGTTAGACAGCAGCTAAAGAAGAGAAGGAATGCAGAGGTCTGACATTAGTAAACAGCTTATAAATACAGCTACAATGCTGTATTACTGGCTTGTAAGCATATATATAAAATGTACATTATGAGTGTATTTTCATACTTTGTTAATGATTTGTTTTTTCATAAATAAGTTAAGTCTTGTATTATTTACAAAGCAGTTGTTTAAGAGTAGTTGCTGGTTTTTAATTTCAATTCAATTCAATTCAATTCATCTTTATTTGTATAGCGCAATGTAGATTGTGTCAAAGTAGCTTCACATGCATTATAAAAAAAGATTGAAACAGTGTCAGTCCAGTTTTCAGAGTTGAAGTTCAGTTTAGTTCATTTCAGCGTGGTTTATAATCACTGCTGAGAGTCCAAACACTGAAGAGTAATCCATCGATGCGCAGCCCTACAAGTCCCGAACCTTGCAAGCCAGAGGCGACAGCGGCGAGGAAAAAACTTCACCAATTGGCGAAAGTGAAGAATTAAAAAACCTCGAGAGAAACCAGGCTCAGTTGAGCACGACCATTTCTCCTATGGCCAGACGTCTTGTGCAGAGCTGCAGTCTATGGCGCCGGGGCTGGAGAACGCTGGACATCCATCATGGAGAGACCACAGGTGGGTTTTTAAGATCATTCAAAATGAGTAAGTAAATGATGAATAAACCAAATGAACATTTAGTTTTTCAGGTGTAATAGTTACTCTGGATGGTAATAAAATGCTTTATTGACACACAATCCTGTATAGTTTTGTGACCTAATCTAAAGTGAGGACTATGGTTTGTAAAATCGTATAAATGGCAATCAAAAGCGTAGTTGTATAGTAAACAGAAAAAGGGAATGAATGGCATAGTGATTCAGAACAACAAAAATATTGATTTCAAGATACTTCAGCTAATTGCCGTGATAGTTGTATAGTCATTATCATATGATTCTACATTTTGCAGACACATTCAGTACTTCAGTTACTCCAGCAAATATTGAACTGAGGAAACAATTTTTTTTCAAACTGAACAGATATAAACTAGTTTATTTCATAAGTGTTAGCTGTAAAGCATTCGAAAGATTCGAATCATTAATTACTTTAATTATATTTTTATTTTGTGATTGTGTAAATGAATCTGCTATTTGACCCAGAACACAAACTATTTTAAAGAAACAGTTTGTGGAAATAGAATCAGACTTACTTTCTGATTATTGGATTTTATGAATCACCATCACCAGTTTCAGGTAATAATATTCTCTAATGCTCTACCTAACAAAAGTCAACTCTTGGATGAAGGATAGTTTACCCAAAAAGGGAAAATTCTGCCATCATGGAGTCATGCTTGGCTTTTTCCAAACCATTTTTTTTTCTCTCTTAAACACAAAAGATTGTTTTGAAAGAATGTTGGAAACCTTTAACCACTGACTTCCATAGTATTTTCCTACTGTAGATGGTTACAAGTTTAGAAAAATAAAACACATTTCTTATCATTGTGATGTAACACAGATACATGCACAAACACACTTTTTTCTTTTGTGTTATTTATTAGCGCAGTCTCCAGCTGTCTCTAACTTGTGCATGAGTCACATGATAAAGACGGAAATAAATAAACCCTCTCTCAACACCATAGTTTCTGACTGTTACTGTGCAATAGATGATTGTAAAGGTCTGGTGACAGTGACTGTGATGACTGTGTGCCCTGTTTGTTTAATCTGGATTATTCATTCATTCATTTTCTTTTCTACTTAGTCCCTCTATTAATCTGGGGTCGCCACAGCGGAATGAACCGACAGCATATGTTTTACGCAGCGGATGCCCTTCCAGCTGCAACCTATCTCTGGGAAACATCCACACACACACACTTTTTCACACTATGGACAATTTAGTCTACCCAATTCACCTATACCACATGTCATTGGAATTGTGGGGGAAACCGGAGCACCCGGAGGAAACTCACGCGACCATGGGGAGAACATGCAAACTCCACACAGAAATGCCAACTGACCCAGCGAAGGCTCGAACCAGTGACCTTCTTGCTGTGAGGCGAATGTGCTACAACACCGTGGCACCCTAATCTGGATTACTGTTTTCTAAATAATAATAATGCTAATAATAATAACATTTATTTATTTCAGATTTTATTTATTTATTTATTTAATTAATTAATTAATTAATTTACTTATTTATTTGTCCCATTTCATACTGTTACACTATTTGTATTACACCTGTATAAATTTTATTATTATTCATTATTTTATTAATTTTCCAGTTATTATTATTATTATTATTATCATTATTATTATTATTATTATCATCAAGTGTATTTTTCACATGTCGTTCCACATTATCAATGTGTATATCAATATATTATTGATACGATCATCAATAAGTCTAAATAAATAAATAAACATTTAAATGATGATGATGATTATTATTATTATAATTTTTTTAAAAATCAATAAAAAATAACACAAAAAGCACAGCACCCATTTTAAGACTAAACCATGAAACTTGAGAGGATTATTTTGCCACATTACTGTCATAAATCACAGGACATTGAATATGAGAGCAAAACAAGCAAAATTAGGCATGAAGGTTTAGAACATTTCTGCTGATGGAGAGCGCATTACAGAGGCAGAAGGAGAATTCAGTTTAGAATGGAGGACAAGAATTGTGTATTGCAGTCAGGACAGATGGTTGCCTCTATTGCGTAATCTGTTTCTGCTATAAATCGTTTACAGAATGTGATATCACATGTTTATCCTCCTAGTCAGTGTTCCACAAGCGCTTTCATTGCAGGTGCTTTGGCTGATGTTTTCACTATGACCTACTTAATGCTGTCCAGGAGGGAAACTCTGAAACACTGCAAAATAAACCAAAGCGGTCTCATGGGCCTTGTACTTTAAATTAAGCACATTTAATACTTAAGAGACTGACAAGCTGCTTCAGTTTCTTTTTTATTAACTGTAACATACTGATTTACAGCTACAGAGGCCTCAGTTTTCTGTCATTTGTTAATGTTAATCAAAACTAAGTGGAAATGAAAGCTTTTAAAATCATTGTTTCATTAAACTAACTTTTTGTTTGTTATGTAAATACTAAAAAGCTAATAACTAAATAAATGAACAAACAAATAAATAAATAAATAAATAAATAAATAAATAAATAAATAAATAAATAAATAAATAAATAAATACATAAATACATAAATAAATACATACAGTATGTCACAAAAGTGAGTACACCCCTCCAATTTCTGCAAATATTTATTTATATCTTTTCATTGGACAACACTGCAGAAATGATTCTTTGACACAATGAACAGTAGTCAGTGTAAAGTTTGTTTAACAGTGTAAATTTAGTGTCCCCTCAAAATAACTAAAAATACAGCCAATAATAGCTGAACCCCTGGCAACAAAAGTGAGTACACCCCTTAGAATTTTTTTTTAAAGTTAATATTTTGTGTGGCCACCATCGTTTTCCAGCACGGCTTTAATTCTCTTGGACATGGAGTTGACCAGAGCTTCACAGGTTGCCACTGGAATCCTCTTCCACTCCTCTATCACAACATCACCAAGGTGGTGGACGTTTGACACCTTGTGCTCCTCTACCTTCCTTTTCAGGATGCCCCAGAGGTGTTTTAAGGGGTTTAGGTCTGGAAACATGCTTGGCCAGCCCATGACCTTTACCCTGAGCCCCTTTAGCAGGCCAGTGAGGTGTATTTGGGGTCATTATCATCCTGAAACACTGCTTTATGGCCCAGTTTCCGGAAGAAGGGGATCATGCTCTAGTATGTCAACGTACTTGTCAGAATTCATGTTTCCCTCATTGAATTGTAGCTTCCCAATGCCAGCAGCACTCATGCAGTCCAACATCATGACACTCCCACCACCATGTTTAGCAGTAGACAAGACACACTTGTCTTTGTACTCCTCATCTGGTTGCCACCACACACGGTTGATAACATCTGAACCAAATAGTTTTATCTTGATCTCATCAGACCACAGGACATGGTACCAGTAATCCTGGTCCTTAGTTTGAAGGTCTGCGGCAAATTGTTTGCGAGCTTTCTTGTGCATCGTCTTTAGAAGAGGCTTCCTTCGTGGACAACCATGCAGACCAACTTGGTGCAGTGAGAGGCGTACGGTCTGAGCACTGACAGGCTGACCTCCCATCCCTTCAATACCTGAAGCAATGCTGGAAGCATTTATCCATCTGTTTTTCAAAGACAATCTTTGGATGTGACGCTCAGAACGTGCACTCAGCTTCCTTGGCTGACCATGGTGAGGTCTGTTCTGAGAAGAACCTGTCCTTTTAAAGCATTGAATGGCCTTGGCCACTGTGCTGCAGCACAGTTTCACAGTGTTGCTATCTTCTTATAGCCTATGCCATCTTTATGCAAAGCCAAAATGTGTTTTTTCAGGTCTTCTGAGAGTTGTTTGTCATGAGATGCCATGTTGAACTTTCAGTGGCCAAGTGGTTAAGTGAGTGGAAAAGCTTTTATACCAAATTTAACTCACCTTCTATCTGGAAACACCTGAGACAGTGTAAAACGAACGAGCCACATGACACAGGGGAAGGAAAATGACTAATTGTGCTCAATTTGTACATTTTCACTAAGGGGTGTACTCACTTTTGTTGCCAGGGGTTCAGTAATTATTGGCTGTATTTTTAGTTATTTTGAGGGGACACTAAATTTACACTGCTAAACAAACTTTACACTGACTACTTTTCATTGTGTCAAAGAGTCATTTCTGCAGTGTTGTCCTATGAAAAGATATAAATAAATATTTGCAGAAATTGGAGGGGTGTACTCACTTTTGTGACATACTGTATGTTCTAAACCATATAGACATCAAAATAATTGAAATAAAAACAACACCACATTACAATTATAATAGAAAATTTAGCAAATAAAAAGTTATAATAGACAGAAAATAACAGATAGAGGAAAACATTTTTCAAGTATAGATGATTTTTGGAGTATAGAATTGTTTTTTATTTTTTTATTTCAACTTATAGATAAATCACGCATAAAACAAAAAAAATAATAATAACAACAACAAAAAAAAATCTCATCCATTGCCTTAGAGCACCACATAATTTACATTTAATAAATGACAAGCACTGCTGTACATAAATAGTTTCATTCGTTATTATATATGCAAAGGATGTCAGAGCTCTCTGTTTTCCTTGGTATCTATCAACAAAGCTAACAGATCTAATTTTCGAGAGAAAAAAAAGTTCTGCTGAGTGAGATAATTTCATTTCTGCTGTGAGGTTGATGTGCTGTAGATGGTATGTGGCCTGTTGCTGTTGCTGTTGTTGTTGCTGTTGTTGATTGTAATATATCTTTATTTGTCTTTACATGACACGCAGTTGTTTTCCGTTGCCCTGCTGTATGTAATAATCGCAACAAACAATTTCCTTCAAATCATTTAATCACCCTTAAAACACTAGAGTGAATGAACATCTTCTATGATATGATTTGTTTATTATAAAAAAGAGGAATGTCATCAATGAGCTTTTACATTTTCATAATGTATTTATACTTTGTGAGCCTATATTTAGAAAACGGGTGTCTGCTATCTAATTTCAATAGGTTGATTGCTTGTTTGTGTACAGTAATCTTCAATACCGAGAAATACAAAGAAAACTGAATTCTCTGGATATTAAAGGGATAGTTCAGCCAAAATGCAATATTCTGTCATCATTTACTCACCCTTTACTTTTTCCGAACCTGTAACCATTGACTTTTATTGTATTACTGTTTCCTATCATGTCATTAGTTCATAATTTCTTCAAAATATCTTCCTGTGTGTTTAACATAATAAAGAAACTCATAAAGGTTGGGACCTACTTGAGTAAATTTTAATTTATGAGTGAACATTAAGTTGATTATCACTCACTTTCTTTTCTTTACACTCAAAGATCAATTTAGTTTTTCCAGTTGATCTACATTGCGTATCTTTGGACTGTGGAGGAAAACCAGAGCACCTAGAAGAACCCACATTGATATGAGGAGAACATGCAAACTCCATACAGAAAGGCAGAAGCAGTGACCTTACTGCTGTGATGCAACCATGCTAACCACTTAGCCACTGTGCCACTCTTTGAGGTTGCTGGTTCGAGTACCAGCTGGGCCAGTTGGCATTTCTGTGTGGAGTTTGCATGTTCTCCCTGTGTTGGCGTATGCTTCCTCCGGGTGCTCCGGTTCCCCCACAGTACATGTGCTCTAGGGGAATTGAATAAGCTAAATTGGCCACAGTGTATGAGTGATTGAGTGTGTATGCATGTTTCCCAGTACTGGATTATGTAGGTTGGTGGTTCATTCTGCTGTGGCGATCCCTGATGAATAAAGGGACTAAGCCGAAGGAAAATGAATGAATAGATAAAGTTATCCACCTGCTACAGACTAGTAATAAATATTACAATATAATTAAAATTGAACAACACCTTTGTTCTAATGCCTTCTTGAGAAACTACTGAACATCCTTTCTTTTCTACGGAAGACAAAGTCACAGTCTGGAAATACATGTTGGCAGTAATGTAAATGAAGACAGCAATTTATTTTTTATATAGACCACCTACCAACCTACATCACACATGACGTCACACGGGTTCAACTGTGCATACCGGTTGCAAAAAAAGACAGGTTGCAATATCAAACATGTCCTGTTGTAGGATACCTAATTCGAAAAGTTCAAAAATAGAAAACCTCAATTTTACTGTAAACCACACTGCTTTTAATGCCAACCGCAGATGTCTTTGGCTAACAGCCATCATAAGAGCTGAATGGAGTGAGGACCTGATTAAAAATGCTGGGCTCCGCAGTTCTCATTTTATATCAGGTAAGTTCACTCTATGTTGAATCATACACATTTCTCGTTTTTGATTGCGGCAATGATTTCAGCAAAAACAGTTAAATATGGTCAATTAAACTGCGGACACTGAATGCTTAAAATTAAATGTAAAAATCTAAGTTCACATACCCTAGCGTACAGGTTAAATTCGCTGTCAGCATGCAGTTTTTTTGCTTGTTGATCATTACCCAGGCCTTGCATAGCTCCTTCTTCTTTCCTTTTGGTTCAGCAGAACCTCTGTTTTTAGCACAACATAGTTTTAAATCTGGTAATCACGGAACATTATTTCTAGCGCATGACCACACAGAACAAAATTGTAGGCATCCAAAGACTTTTAGGCCTTTAATTTCTCTTTTGTAAAATCACTTGGAGTTTCAATGAGTTGTATATTTCGGTCTGGATGTTTGGCCATTTTGTCATATCCAGTCTCCATTGGGAAGGTGCTGCTATTGCAAATGGACCTGTCAGACGAACTCCGCTCACTTTAACATTAATTTTGCAGAATAACTGTGCTTATCACTGGATGACAAGCTGTTGTAATACGCTGAAAACATTATGTAAATAATGTAAATAATATCTAATACAGCAACAAACTCTGTACCGCATCGAATGTCATTCCCCCACTGTAAATACTAGCTCTCCCGTTTTTTTTTCTGCAACCTCGATGTTTTTGAGTAAAAACCTTTTTATTATAATTTTTTTGTTGTTGCAAATTGTACACCACAAAACAGTGAACAACAGTGCAAGGCACATTTACCCAGTAATAATAATAATAATAATATAATAATAGTAATAATAATAATAAGAAGAAGAAGAAGAAGAAGAAGATAACAACAATAGAAGTACTTCAAACAAAACAACAAGGTTTATTACAAAAGATACATGAACACATCAAACATCATCATGTAAACCTTTTTTGTAAAAAAAATTATATCTCCTTTAAATTGAATACAACAAGTTTTGAATGAAGGACGAGTATGAAATCTTTTTTTATTATTATTATTAATGCAAGAACGAAGCTATCTCTTCTAGTATTGTTTCTTTATGTTCACCCTGCTGATACTTTCTGTGGAAAAAAAATGTTTTTCATTTAGCAAAAAGAATAACAATAAGAACATACGTCTACTAGGCTATTCCAAAAAGAAGTAGTTAGTAAACCAAATATTGTTTTCTATTGGTCTAAGTTTACTCAAAATATTGACTGGAGGAAAGTTTGGGTATTACCTAATAAATATCTAATTGTAAATAAAATCAAAGAAATCTCATTTGAGATTCTACACAAATTTTACCCTGTTAAGCATTTTTAATCAGATTTATTGAAGACATGGATGTCAAATGTTCATTCTGTTCATCATACGAGTATGAAATCACAGCTTTTTCGACCCGCATGAATGACGCGTCGTTCTACACAAATTAAATAGGCGCTATGACTTTAACTCACTTTCCGCATCATACTATGAAAAGGGACTAGCTCTTGAATATTAAACGAGTCATGTGACGAATTGAGCTCTCGGGAAAGGTTACCAAGCAACGTCAACGTAACGGATTTAATATTCATAAGCCCAGCCTTTCCCGTAGTAAGACTCGTCATTTGGCCGTGAGCTCAGCGGGAGCAGCGACGGGGAACTGGACATTGTTTTGGATGGGAGTTGTGCTGTCATTCTCCTCCGAGTGCATCTCTGAGGGAAACAAAGGCGAAACGGCAATAACCGCTAGACTTCCTGATTGGAAAAGGGATGCTAGGAACACGCAGTTATTCTTGCGACTATGGTGGCACAGTTTACGAACATAACTGCACATTTGTATCTAAAACCTCGCTATTTGTGGATTGGTGTCGTTTTGGACGAAAATGCTTTTTGGAATAACTCGCTGAGGTAGATTGTCAACCGCGAGAACTTAGCAAACTGGAGAAAGTTAACGTAGATGTGTTATGAATTAACGCACTGTGGCAATGACAACAAACTACACGTTGTAAGAAAACAATGAGGAGTATTTACGTGCTCTACAGGGAATTCTCAGTTTAAAGCTTGAAGTCTAACGAAGTCTAGTCTGATTTCTGTGTCAACATCAGAGGAGGACATGAAGATGGATTTTGGCAGAAGCAGAATTTCTCCACGCTTCTTCATGGGGTGTAGGACTCAGGATCTCAGGATCTACCTGTTTACCTTTATGTTGTTTTACCTGCTAGTGTGCACTGAAGGGTCCTATTCTAAAACCTGTGATAAAAGCTGCATCTATGGAAGGTGCGTTAATGGAACTTGCGTCTGTGAGCAGGGATGGACGGGAGATCAGTGTCAACATTGTCAAGGAAGATTCAAGTAAGAAACGCTTTTCCCTCCATTGTTTGCAAACAGCGTGTGTGCATGTGGCATTAGAAGCACTTAAGGCGGATTATAGGAGCGTGACATTGTAAAAGTCAACACCCTTCTTGGTTACTAATGTTTAATTCACTGTTATTTAGAGTTCAAAATCCACACACAATTAATTTTAGATTTCTTTCCTGGTAGATTTTGTCTTGTCTATCATTGTATACTGCCTTCAGTGGGTGGATGTGTACTTAATAATAGATAATAATAGATGAACATTAAATATACACATTATCATAATAATCAGATATTGAGTGTAGGTTATAAGAGAGTTATTAGAAAAATAAAGAAAACTTTAAAGTGCAATCATATAAGTCTACATACAAATATCTAAAGCATGTCACATAGCTCATAAAAATTTGATTTGTTAGAGCCCTATTTGATTTCATAGCTTAGGATTTGTGGTATATTCAACAAGCTGCTGGAACCATTCCTTAGAGATTTTGGTTCATATTGGCCTGCAGTTTCCATATTGATTTTTAGATCAGGAAACCTTTTTCCAATCTTCCATTGTCCAGTTTTGATGAGTTCATGTGAAGTGTAGCCTCACTTTGCTGCTCTTAGCTGACAAGTCTGACCAGTTGATATATATATCTTAAAAAGGATATAAAGGATGTAAAGGAGCATTTGCAGATGTGCCCTTATTCTGCTGTAGCTCACCTGTTTCAAGGTTAAACACGCTATATGTTTGTAATGAGTGGTTATTTGACCTACTGTTTTTTCTAATCAGTTCAAGCCAGTCCACAAAAGATGTTCAGTTCCACTCATTGGATATTTTCTCTTTTTTTAGATCATTGTCTGTAAATCCCTAGAGATGGTTGTGCATAAAACTCTTCAGTAGATCAGACGATTCTGAAATTCACAGTCCCATGCACATTTTAAAATCAGTTAAAATCCTATTCTGGTGTTTGCTTTGATCTTCAAAAGATCATCTTGAGCTTCGGGGCATTTGACCTTGTACTACATCATCTGAATTTGAACTTAATTTATGACCGTTTGTAAAATGCATAATCTATATAGTATGAATATGAGTAGGATGAATGGAATTTGGACATACCACATCTGCTATGTTGTCATTCTCAAACATAGCAGCGAGGTATTTCAGATGCACTGCATGGTCTACATGCCTAAATGTTTTTGCATTAACAAGCAGTCGAAACGATGTACATCTTTGTTCTATACATCAACTGAAATTTGAAGTTTGCTCAATTCTGTTGAAAAAACAAAACAATCACAATAGAATCTGACTGGCCAAATTTCCTCATATTCATTTTATCACTGTACTTTAAGGCCTGGTTTCACAAACAGAGCTTAGTTTAAGACAGATCTGGGCCTTAGTTAAACTATGGTATTTAAGCCACTTTTACAGAAATGTCTCAGAAAAACACATTACTGCTGTGGATCTTGAGACACAATGATGGCAGTGACAAGTTTTTTTTAAGTTAAAGGAATAGTTCACTCAAAATGTAAAATTTCCTGTTTATTCACTCACCCACAGGTCATCCAAGATGTATATGACATTTTACTTTAGTAGAACAATAATTAAGAATTTTACCTGAATCCATGGTATAATGACAATGTATATTGTGAGAGTTAGTTCACCCAAAACTGAAAATTCTGTCATCATTTACTTGCCCTTGTTCTAAACCTGTTTGACTTTCTTTCCTTTGTTAAACAAAAAAAGATATTTAAATAATATTTTGAAGAAAGCTGAAAATCTGCCATTGCCTTTCAGAGTATTTGTTTTTTTTACTATGGAAGTCGATGGTTACATGTTTTCGGTAAAATATATTTTCTTTTGTGTTCAACAGAAAATAAAGAAACTCATAAAGGTTTGAAACAACATGAGGGTCAGTAAAAAGTGAGATAATTGTCATTTTTGGGTGAAGGATCGATTTAATCATTGTTCACAGTTGTTTTTTTGTGTTTATTTTGTTTCTCTTAAGGCATTTTTAGGAGAAAAAACTCTGATATTTAAGTAAAATACAACTGAAAACTCAAAAAAAAATGTCCTGCTCTATCAATTAATGTCTCAAATTTTTGTAATTTCAAACGTTTAACGGTTTAGTATACATGAATGCCTATTTAGTGGTTAAGTAGTTGAGTTCAGATGCATAATTACATTGGAAACGGTTTCCTCATTGAGTTCAAATATGTTGTACTCTAGTGATGGATAATGATGTGGTGTGTTTTGAGTGTTTGAATTCCTTGTAATTCTGCTGTCTTTGAAGAGTCAGCCATGTTAATTATGTTTAATCATGAGTAAGTGACATGTTATCTTTTGCAACTGTAAAACGTAACGTCTGGCTCAGAGAAAGTGTGAAAATAAGTAGACTCCTGTGCATTCTTTTTAGCAGCACTTTCATCAGAATTTGGTTACTCTACTCCTCAGTGTCTAAAAATAGTTGCTTGAATATTATGGGCAGCGTCACTCAGAGTGCCTTCTGGGGAGGTGAGGAGCTTATAAAGCAGCTTAACTGAAGAGTCTGACCTTGTATTTCTCTTATCTTTGACAATCTCCACAGATGTCTATTTCATTTCAAAATGCCATGTAATCTGCCACAGAAGTGCTTGTCAGTTAGAGATTTAAGGAAAAGTTCACCAAGAAATGAAATTCCTGTCATTTTTGCACTCTCTTGTCATTCCAAACCCACATGAATTTCTTTCCACCACGGAACACAAAGGGAGAAATACTGTAGCATTGTACTAAAAAAGAATTGCATCATTTTTTATGCAGGTACAAAGAGTGGGGATGCTTTCAAGCTTCAAAAAAAAAAAAAGGACAAAGATAGAAGAAACACACAAAGTCCTATAAATGTATCATAAAAGTGACTTGCACACAATAGTCCCAAAATTTTCCAAGTTTCACAATAACTTTGTTGAGAGACTAAAATAAACTGAGTCACTGATAATTAGCATTGTCATACTGGAGCAGAAACTTTCCCAACATACTGTGTCGTTTTTACAATAAAGACTCACTGGGGATACATGTTCAGGGCTACATTTTGGGAAACCTCAAAAACACAGCATTTTATTTGTAAAACGAACACCAAGGCGTGGTTTGACACCGCCAACAACTTTTGTTTATTTTCGTTCTACTGTTGACCTCTTACTTCAATATGGATGGCTTTTCCAATGTGATTAGTGTGCTTGGTAGCTCTCCTTATCCGCCGTTCGAGTCAGGAGAAGGGAGGTTTCAGAAACCAGGTAATAAAAAAAAGCTGTGTGAAATTATGATAAAAGCACACTGCCGCAATGTGCTTTTCATTAGTTAACTAATTAAGCTAGTTTGCTTTTCAAAACACTATCGGTTGGGTTTATGGAAGAGGTTGGGTCAGTTGATATAAAGGTGAAATGCAGGACAAGCTGACAGGCACAGATGCGTGCAAGAAGGATGTCTATATGGCACGTGCGAGCATATAAGATAGTATGGCCTGTAACGTATTTGAGATTTTCAAACATGTACACAGCGGCCTCTGGTGGATTTGTGCACTCTCAGAAATAAAGGTACAGGAGCTGTCACAGGGGCAGTACCTTTTCAAAAGATACATATTTTTACCCAAAGAGTCCATAGTGGTACCTCAAATGTGCATATTAGTGCCCAGATGTACCTAAAAAGTACCTTTAAGGTACCATTTATAAACCCTTTAGGTACAAATATGTATCTTTTGAAATGGTACTGCCCTATTGACAACTTCTGTACCTTTATTTCTGAGGGTGTGGGAAAAAACCTGCAAGCAGATGTTGCCTTGGCCATGTATTTCACAGTTCTTAAAAATCTAGCCCTGGGCACATATTTCCAATGAGGCTGCGTTGGATATTGTGTGTCACTACATGCCTTATATGGAAATGTTGATCAACTATGAACATTACCAAACATTTGTGCACTTTCATCAAAAGCACTGAGGGTATACATTCAGTTCTTGCTTTTCATGGGAATCAAACCTGCGATCAAATTTGCTAGTGCAATGATGTACTAATTGAGTTATTGCCTATTGCTTATTACCAATTGAGCTTACTCTTGAGCTAAAACCAGAGACTGTTCCAACACCGCAGATGACATTTGCATAGTGTTCCATTGAAACAGCAACTAATGAGAAATCTATGTATATCTATAGCTGGGAAGGTTGCAGCTGCATATGGTTACTGCATGGTGATTGCATTGCGTCATGCTTGAGATTAATGGATTAGGGACATGTTATGTATGTTTCGTCTGTAATAGTTTGCTTTAAGAAGAAGAACAATGAGCTGTTCTCAATTTACTTACTATATTTTGAAACACTATTATGAGTCATGCCGTAATGACTGATGAATGTGTGATTCTGCTAAAAACCAATCACTTTGACTTACATGAAATTTGAGTGGAATCCGCATGCAGAGCTACTCACCCACATATGGGTATTTTTAAAGTACTCTTTGCAGATGGTGGAGAGGGATTTGCGTATTTCAGGACCGATTTTCGAGAGACAATCATTCGTTTGCGGGCATCCGGGAGCCTGTATGCATATGCGGGAGACTCCAGGAACTTCCGGATATCTGCTCTTTAGTATTTGTCATGTTTACTCTCCCATTTGCGTATTTGAACTGGTAAAAAGCTTCCTCAATATCAACATCCACACTTCGCTTTAAAGTTTAAGCTATCTGCTACAACTTGTTCCTGCTCTTCAAAACATTTTCAGAACACAATGCGTTAAACATCCTAACTGATTTGAATCGTCACATATTTCAAATCAATTTTAAACACGCACACAGTGAATCATTTAATCTCTGCTAGACAGTGAAGGAGCAGTCCAGTGTGAAAAGCCAGATCATACCAGTGGTCAAAAAAGCTAAGACACCGTTTGCCATCACTCTGGCTGCTCTTCGCCAAGGGTGTCCGCCTGCGGCTTTAACACCTGCTCCACCACTGCAGCCAACAGTTCTGAACTAGTGGCTTTGTTGGGCATGCTGCAGAAAGATGACACTCCCACCTCAGGCCTCCATTAGGACCTTGAGGCATTCCCGAGGTGAGCCACCCTGAGGCTGAGAAGACTACCTTTTCTCAGTGTAAGTTTGAACCTGTTGCAATGGCACATTCAGACAGTCTGTTTTGGGTGCACCACTGTATTTTACAACTGGCTCTTACAGCCATCCCTGTCTTGTGTGAGGAGATTGAAGGATGCAATCAAGGCAGTCTCTCCAGCCAAGATGAAGAGTGAGTTTCACAGACCTTACTTTGTTGTCCCCAGAAAGAGCAGTGAGCTATTAACAATCTTGGATCTGCCTGTTTTGAATCGCTCTCTCTAGAGGATGCCAGGCAAAATGTTTATGCAGAAGCACATGCTCAGATGCATTCATCCCCAGTATTGGTTTGCATCCATCGACACATCCGAGGACATGTGCTTTTATGTCTTGATTCTCCCTTGTTACAGACTGTACCTTCTGTCCCCTTTTGGGGAGGCAGGCATTCGCGTCTTCAATTATCTCAATGACTATTTCATTATAGTGCTGTTGCAGGAGCAATTGGTGATGCACATTGATATGGTCATTGATCACTCATCATCTCCTCCTTTGGTTTCACATAGTGTTGAAATAGCTGTGTGCTGTTCACCTCATGAGCTCAATCATAAGGGCCAATGGGCTCTTATGAGAGCTAACACTTATGGGAAAGTGTTGACTCCACGCTCAGATAGTCCAGCTTATATGGCAATGTTAGAAGCATAGTTTGACCTGTTTGCTTCCCGTGGATCCATCCATTGTCATTTGAGTCCCCTCTTTACATGGACACATTGCCTTATTGCTGGGCCCTAGTTCTATGCAAGTATGCATTTCCTTCAGTGAGAACATGAACAGAACATATGCATGGTCAGAGAGGACGAGCAGGTCTTGCTGGTTGCACTCATAGACTGTAAAAGATATGCACGTAGTGTCCGTGACGTCACCAATAGGTTTCTGAAGAGCGCAAGTGAAGTTACAAGTAGACGTGGCCAACCGTCACCATTTTGTTCATGCATCGTCGCCCTGATCGGGGTTTACCAAACCGTTACCAAACAAGGGAAAAGTGGCAGAGCATCAGTGGAGCTACAGAATACTGCTAGCATTTTGCTTAGACAGGATTTTCTTTGGGAGAAATGCTTAATACTTCATTACCTGCGACTCATTTGTGTTCTGACAACATGTACTTGGTTCTATACTATATCAATACTATATCAAGTGTTCAATCATATACTATATCAAGTGTTTAGTCTTTAAAAAACACTGTTGTAATAGATAGAGCCACTAAGTCACTACTTATGACATTTTTCTACAGGAGGAAACGGCGAATTACTTCTAAACACTTCAAATATAGCCTGTGTTAGTAAATGCAAGGCTATTTATGAAATCCAGGCATAAACCTGTATGACAACATTTCAGATGACTATTCTATAGCCTACAGCCAATCAATCTGTCAGATTCTGGAATGCATTCAAGTTCTAAAGAAAATGTAATGATTCTTAAATAAAACAAATGCATTTATAGATATGGTATATAAGTATGTAACATTTGCACTTAGCTGGGAAATAGAGGCAACTTGAATGGTTTGTGAACACAATTAAGTGGACACAGCATGCCAGATTATCTGATAATTGTAGGAAATAATTACAAAAGGCAACTGACTATGTAAAGCCACATAAAACAAAACAGAAATATGATGTATATGTCGAGCTCAGCGACTAATCAGCCAGAATCAGGTGACATGGCGGCGGCCAGCAAGACCTAGCTGTCACTCAAGTGGCTACGCCTTTAATTATGCAGACCTAATAAAACTTAATAAAACAGATGAGTTATAACAAAATTCTCCCCCCTCACAGTTGTCATGAAGGGTAAAATTTGCTATATGCACCAAAACCATCTGTACCAGGCTGTAAACATGTTTTTATCAGCTGTAAAATTGGCCAATTTAGCATTGCAGTCAGTGAACATCTATAGTTCCTGGAGCCAGCCCTCAAAGGCGAGTCGATGAATTGCAGTTTCAGTTACTTCCATATTGGGTTCACGAGGGTAAGCGGGAGGATGCCGCTTGGTTGCACTACATTGGCCCACCTGGACATTGTTCCCAGAACTCTTCCCATGTGGCTCCTAGATGTGATGCGGAAGACTTAAGTGACCTATTGTACCGCCAGCAGTAGTTGACACTATCGCTCAGGCTAGAGCTTCCTCTACAAGCCATGAATACTCAACGGAGTGGAGTCTATTTGTTGAGTGGTGCTTTTCTTGTTAAGAAGACCAGAAAAAATGTGGATATCTGTTTGAAGCACTCAATTTATTTGAGCTCAACAGTGCTTCTGGTCAGTCAAAGAAAATGCCTTACTATATTTATTCACACCTTTCCGATAGTTGCTGTTCTGCTATTGGCTGGAGCAGCCCAAATGTGAATCCAGAGCTGAAAATTAACAGTAAAGGCAGGAGTCAAGACAAAAGAGGAAAATGACAACAGCCAATCAGAGTCAAAATATTTGCTCAGGTTTTTCTCATAGTGTTTTAAAGATTAAATGTTTGCTTAATTTCGACTACATTATTTATTATTATTTATTACAGAATTAATTATGAAATATATAATTTACCTGTTTATTTTAATATCATGACAAAAATTAATAACTTAAAAACATAGCTAAAAAATAGCATTTTTTAGGTAATTGTTATATTATACGAAATATCATTGTCACAATAATTAACAGCAACATCACATATTTTTTTCAGTATCTTGCAGCCCTTCAGTGCTTGCTGCTCCATTCTACCTTATTAGGGTGTGTGTGTGTGCTTAACTCTCTTATATCTGGGTCTTGATGTCTCTCAGTAACACATTTGTTCTAGTCATTTAGAAATTTTCATTTAGTTTTCAAGTAAAAATGTAATAACTTATGCAAAACAAAAACGCTGTGTTCAAAAAGTTGATATACATTTGTTTTTGGTTGTGCTCCAATATCTAATAAAACAACAAATACAAAAAATAGGTCATTTTTGTGTTGTGCTTGATGGTTCATCATTTAGTCATTTTTGTGTGAAGAGTCATGATGATGTACTTTATGTTGTCTCTTGTTCTGTAAATCTTCATTGTAATTCACAATCCCTGCGAGGTGACTGAAGATGTATTTTTAGAGGGTTTGTGTAAATCTATGCAGGCATATGTTCAGTAAGTTTTATGAGTAGACAAAGATTTCTGTCAGAGCAGTGCAATGTCGCTCACAGAGCTTTGATATAAAACTGTCCCTTAGTGACAGTGTCCTTCTGCTGAGTCTGTGTTGTTTATATGACCATCTGTCCATTACAGGATAAACTAATCCGTCTGAAATGGAAAAAGCCTGAAATGGACATTCTCAAGCCACACCACAAAGTCTATCCCACACAACCACACACACACATGCAGACACGCACGCACACACACACACGCACGCACGCACGCACGCACGCACAGGTACAGCTATCTTTATGGGGACTTCCCATAGACGCAATGATGTTTATGCTGTGCAGACTGTATATTTAGTCTCCATACCCCATCCTTACCCCTAAACATAACCCTCACAGTAAACAATGAACAATGCATTCAATAAAAAGTTTGAATCTTTCTACTTTGCCTACTAAAAGATATTACACAACTCTCCTGTTTTTTCTTCCTTATAATTAGGAATGTTTTTACTTGGCCTATTTATTTATTTAGTGAGAGATTGAGTGCGTATTTTCCAGCACTAGGGGTTGCATGAGTTGATGCACTGTCAGTGTCAGACCTGTGTTGCAGGAAAGGTGTCATGTGCTAGAGAACTTGTTGGTTCATTACAGAGTATTACCTGATAATTAAGTCAAAGGATCAAATATTCGTGATTATGTATGTCCTGTTTTCAAATAATTTTGAATATTTTGCGGAAAAGGTCAATGTTGAGTAAATATTGTGGATTTTTCATTTTATTACAATTAATTAGTGCGTGAATCAATTAATTGAAATAACTCATTAACCCGTCAGCAGCATAGTGGCACAGTGGGTATTGCTGTCGCCTCACAGCAAAAAGGTTGCTGGTTCGAGCCTCGGCTGGGTCAGTTGGCATTTCTTTGTAGAGTTTTATCCGCTGCGTAAAACATATGCTGGATAAATTGGCGGTTCATTCTACTGTGGTGACCCCAGATTAATAAAGGGACTAAGCTAAAAAGAAAATGAATAAATAAATGAATTACTAATTAAACCATAAATTGTGTTATTTTATTATTATTTACTATATAAATTTTCCCCTAGTTTTTATGTTTACACTTTACAATTAATTAATATTTTTACAGTTTTTTGACAGTTTCTACTAGGGCTGCTCTGATCAGGATTTTTGCAGCTGATACCGAGTTCTGATTCCTTGTCATGGTGATCAGCCGAAACCTAGTACCCTTTCTGATGCTTTAAACTTTATATAACTTTGCCATTGCATAAAGCACATTTTCCCTCTATGTATGATGCTTAAGTGGAAATATCTCCTTACCTAGGAGAAGTAAGTTGGAGCTACACTCAGCAGGACACCGGCCACCTATAATAAACGAAGGGATGCTTCATATAATCCTATACATTATTATTACTGCACATTCTTAAACATGTCTCTTATAACCATTTAGTGTGGACAGAAGTAGCTTTAAAGAAAATAATAGATATTATGCAGCGAACTCAAGGATCTTCCAGGTTTGGTAAGATCGCACCACATCTGTATATATTCTGCTGTCACACGTGCGCAGCGATCACTTACACCCCATCATTTACCTTATCCCATGTTGTAGTGATACTATTTGAATTACCTAGATGTGTTTTTTTATCTTCCTCTGTTTGGAAACTCATTAACAAACACTTGCGATCGGTTCATAAGATTGACCAGATTGGCGATTACAGATCGAGTCATTAAATGTGATTATCGTACAATACCGATCTTCGGCCGATTGATCAGAGCATCCCTAGTTTCTACAGTTGTATTTTCTGTTGTAATTTTAGGTTTTAATAATTTTATTGGGTGGGTAACGCTGTCGCCTCACAGCAAGAAGTTCGCCGGTTTGAGTTGGGTCAGTTTCTATGTGGAGTTTGCATGTTCTCCCCAAGTTTGCGTGGGTTTCCTCAGGGTGCTCCGGTTTCCCCCCACAAGTCTAAAGACATGTGGTATAAGTAAATTGGGTAAGCTGAATTGTCTGTAGTTTATGTGCATGAATGAGTGTGTATGGGAGTTTCCCTTTTGATCGTTTGCAGCTGGAAGGGCATCCGCTGCGTAAAACCAATGCTGGATAAGTTGGCGGTTCATTCCACTGTGGCGACCCCGATTAAAAAAGGGACTAAACTGAAAAGAAAGTGAGTTAATGAATAATATTCTGTATTTCTTTGTAATTTGCACATTTCCAAATATTTCATTTTAGCTTCATTTTAATTTTAGTACACTTATACACAACACAGTTTTTATATTCATACAAATTATTTATTAATTAAAATATTTCATTTGTTTTGTTTTAATTTTTTATTAACAATTCAGCACTGACATTTTTGAATTGTATGTTGCTGGCCAGTTTGTTTTCTGTTAATATTGGCAACAGCCATTAAAAAAATCTGTACCAATCAACCACTGTTAAAACTTTGAGTCGATTCTAATCTGTCACAGTATCTCACATATTGTTTGGAGTATTGTTTTGACTGCAGACTGATTGAAGACTGTTCCCATGTCTGCTCTGTTGTCTGTGTTTGCGTCTCCATCTGTCAGTCACAGTTGATTGTTTGATATTTTTCCCTCTGCCTTTCTCTCTCTATTTGTTATATAGACAGTTTCTATTTCTATTTGCGCAGCTGTCTGTAGTCTCTCTCTGTAATCTCTGCTTGGTCTTTCTTTAAGCAGGAAGGGTGCACTCTTGTACTTCTCTGCATTTGAGTCTGTCTAGAATCAGATTTTGTGTTTATTTTTTGAGCGTGCAACCACATTTATATTAGAAGGCGCCGTTTGTAATCTAATGTTTTGAATTAGGGCTGAACAATATATTGTTTGAGTATCAATATCGCAATGTGTGTATCCGCAATTATCACATCGCAGTGATTTATTAAAAATTAAAAGATAAAGATTTTTTTAACAAGTGTTTTTATTAGTTTTACATTTTTCAATAATTACCTAACAACACAACAATAATAAAAAATACAAGGAATAAGCATGATAATACAAAGAAAATAAAGGTAATAA
The DNA here is from genome assembly GCA_903798035.1 of Danio albolineatus. Taxonomy (NCBI): domain Eukaryota; kingdom Metazoa; phylum Chordata; class Actinopteri; order Cypriniformes; family Danionidae; genus Danio; species Danio albolineatus. The sequence continues at coordinate 2,844,271 of CAIGQQ010031933.1, forward strand.
TAATTTAAAAAGACAAAAATAGCTAATTAAAAATATATTATAATAAATAAACCAAAAAAAATTAAGTTATTATTAAAAAACAATTAGGGCATATAAACGATTTCAATGAAAGTACAACGAGACAGTGAATAGGGGTAGAGAGCATATTAAGCATTACACTGCTGCTCAGAATCTGCATTATATTGGTCCAGGTGATCAAGAAATGATTGCCATATATTGTAAAACTATAAAGCAAGTAAAAGAAGATCATCAATAACTCCGTAACTGACTCTTTCCATGTGGAATATTTGAGTGAGACAAGTTAACCATGTCTTAAATTGGGGAACATAATCTGATTTACACAGTTTTAGAATGACACCATTAGCAATAATCATTCCATAAATTAATGTGCTTTGTATGAACACATTATGATCCAGCAGAGAACTAGAGTACCCAAATAGAGCAATTTCAGTATGGAGTCAAATAAGTCTCATTAATAATTCACGCGTATGACGCGATGTACACACGCGTAGCCAAATTCACGTGCGTAAAATCAAATTCACGTGCGTAAAATATTTATATACATTCACAAAAACAATTCACGTGCACAAAATAAAAATACACATTCATAAAATACATTTCACAAATGCAAAACACCATCTGCAGATTTATAAGAGTGTACAAAAAGTTTTGAATGTTTAAAACTTGCGAGTTCATCCTGAATGAGAATGTGCAAATCCTCTTTCACGTACGACTCCCCCTGGATACGAGTGTGTGTATTTTTGAGACCTTCCTGGCGACGCAGGGACCTCGTGACCTTTCAGCCAATCAGATGAGAGCTGTACTCAAGATCGCCTATCTGCGCGCCGTTTGCGCAGTCTGCTCCTCTCCAGCACGGTGAACGGAGAAGTGAAAGAGACGCGCGGGCTTAAACCATTACATTCCCTGACTTTCACTAACTAAAAACTTCATTTGCATTATATCTAATAAACATAAACTGTCTGTTGTTTATGGCTTAGGCATATTGGGCAACGTTTAGTTGCCCAATATGTAAATATACCCTATTATTTAGCAATAGATTAATAAGCATTTTAAATGATTCTGATGAATGTAACGGGCTTCATTAGAAATACGGGATGACACATTGAATGGCAGGATTCACCTCGTCTGCACATAGATTCATTGCATACACCTGTGCAGCTCATTATTAGGAGCGCGTGGATAATCAGCATTTTAAAAGGGCGTCTGTGTGAGCATTTGCATGCGACTTCTTGAGTGCAGGTGAAGCCTCCGTGGTCACAGCATTTCGCGTATTCCCTTGTTTCTCCATTTGCGCAGTCTGTTCCTCTCCAGCACGGTGAACGGAGAAGTAAAAGAGACGCGCGGGCTTAAAGCATTACATTCCCTGACTTTCACTGACTAAAAACCTCATTTCCATTAAATCTAATGAACGTAAACAGGCTGTTGTTGTGCTTTAGTATTATGTAGAATATAAAGAATTAATACTTTTCGGAATCTTTTTCAACTCCAATCCAGCCTCTCGGATCATTTCAAACATGTTTGATGCTGTTCAGGATTTCAAATCGGGCTGAACACTGCTCTGATAGCCTGCCCTCCATCCTACAGCCGCATCCCCGAAGAGAAGAGCTGAGGAGAATCACATCAGTATAAATTAAGTTTTAAGTTCTTTTTTTTTATTATTATTATCATTAATTAGCCTGTTTGCTATTTTATCTTATCTGTCATCTGGGTCACTCGAGAAGTCGCATGCAAATGCTCACACAGACGCCCTTTTAAAATGCTGATTATCCACGCGCTCCTAATAATGAGCTGCACAGGTGTATGCAATGAATCTATGTGCAGACGAGGTGTATCCTGCATTCAATGTGTCATCCCGTATTTCTAATGAAGCCCGTTACATTCATCAGAATCATTTAAAATGCTTATTAATCTATTGCTAAATAATAGGGTATATTTGACATATTGGGCAACTAAAGCACAACAACAGCCATAAACAACAGACAGTTTATGTTCATTAGATATAATGCAAATGAAGTTTTTAGTCAGTGAAAGTCAGGGAATGTAATGGTTTAAGCCCACGCGTCTCTTTCACTTCTCCGTTCACCGTGCTGGAGAGGAACAGACTGCGCAAACGGCGCGCAGATAGGCGATCTACGCACGTGAATTTTTGATTTTACGCACGTGAATTTGGCTACGCATGTGTACATCGCGTCATACGCGTGAATTATTAATGAGACTTATTTGACTCCATATTTCTGGGTCTGGTGTAAAGGTGAAACCATACATATCAGAAAGCCGTTTAAATATGTCACACCAGAAATCATAAAGTTTTGGGCATGTCCAAAAGAGATGGGTCAGGGAGCCTTCAGCAGACTTACACCGGTCACATGTTGGGGAAATGGTAGGAAAAATTCTGTGTAATTTAGATTTTCAGTAGTGCAGTCTATGCATTACTTTAAATTGAATTAACTGGTGCCTGGAATTAATAGAACATGATTCAATTCTACTTAGGCTTTCCTCCCATTTATCAGTCTCAATTTGTATGCCAAGTTCCTCTTCCCAAGCATTCTTCAAATGAACTGTTGCTCAGTTCTTGAGAAAACAAATATACAAAATCTGAAATGAAATGTTTGAAGCCAGGTGAGCCCAATGGAGCCTGTAAATCTTTATTTCTTCTGGCAGCGATTAAAAATTGCGAATTACAAAATTTCCATATTATTATTTTAAAATAATTTATAATGATGCCATGTTATTTTATGTTTGATTGTTCAATTTCTGTACCTGAATACTGCTAGACTCTCCAGAAAACTATACAGCACTGCTTATTTAACCTTTATCTTTGCTCTGCTCTATGTATATGCTTGTAATTTATTATGGTGTATGCAAACGCACTGTATAGAAACAGACTTGATCATCCTGATCTGTCTTAATGAATGAAATCTTTCCAAATAAAGCTTTTCGATTAATGTGGTGAAATTATATTCGTATCGCAATATATATTGCAGAAAAAAGCAATGTCCGATTTTTCCAATAGCATGCAGCCCTGTTTTGAATCACTCAACTGAGACTTTCAGTTTAATCCCTTATTTTAAGTGGGGTTTATTTTTAAACTAAATTTCAAGAGGATCACATGCTTATGATTGAACACAGCTGGTACCTCATCAGCTCAGCACAATGCACCAATCAGACGAATCATGACTCACTATAAATTACCAGAGCTTTCTACTCTAGTCATCTTCGTCTTGAAGAATCCCCCCTTCCACCCCAACTCCTCCTTTTCTCTGATAGGACGGCACGGTGGCCCAGTGGTTAGCACTGTTGCCTCACAGCAAGAACGCCATTGGTTCAGCCTCTCTCTGAGCTAGTCGGCGTTTCTGTGTGGAGTTTGCATGTTCTCCCCGTGTGCGTGGGTTTTCCCCGGGTCCTCCGGTTTCCTCCCACCGTCCAAAAACATACAAAGTAAATAGACTACTTTAAACAGCCACTTAAGGCATTCTAGTCAGATATATCTCAGAACATTCACAAGCAGGGGGAGTTCTCGAGACTTACCTGAGCTCAAACTCTCCTCTCGCCCTTTAAACGGGAGGGAGACCAGGGCTCAAGGATATTCTGAGCTCAGGGCTCTCTCCCGGGACAGCATGCCAAATACGCTTTATTATCAATCATCAGCTAAGTGTAAACTCTTGAAAATGCAGTTGCAAACATGCACAGAATTTTGTGTGTGATACTTTTTAGGGGTGCAACAATACAGACTTCTCATGGTTCAGTGCAGTTTTCAAACAACTAAAAGTGGGCATGTCTGTTGAGAAGCAAGACTTAATTTGCATGTCGTAACATTCATCCATCTGTGCAGATGAGGCATTCTCAAATGTTCTCACTTCGCACTTTGAGGTTCAATGTTTAAATAACAAAAGCTTATGAATAACGACGTACAGTGTGTTCTTCTGGTCCCACATGTGCTCAAGTGCTGACATGTGAAAGCATCTTTAACTTTAGCACTCACTGATGGGACGTGGGGTGTAGTGTTTCAGCACATGAACGTACATTCTAACATGCACAGGGACAATATGGAACAAAACCAATGCCAAAAGTACTGAAATAACAAGCTTGTCATTATTCAAAGCTTAAATAAACAGCTATGTTAAATTTCAGAAAATAAAAATTCAATTCATGTCATTAAAATGCAAGCACTTGTTAATTCAATGCATTATTTTTTCAGTTAGTGTTACTTGACAAGCTTTTTATTTACATAATACTTTTGGCATTGATTTTGTTCCATAGTGACAGTTCAGAGAGCATTTAAAGGAAAATGAGAAATATTGTTTTTTATTTAAATGCAAAACTGAAAAATGCAACTTCCATATGCAAATTAAACCGTGAAGGTCGCACCAAATGATAAAATTTCATAATGTGTTTTGCAGCATCCCTGCTACTTTTACTACTATGGTTTTCGTTGCATAAGAAGAATCTGTTTGTGTGTTATGCCACACTCTGAGCTAAGATGATTTCTATCCCTGATCAATAAAACTCAATTGCCTCAATTTGACAGGGAATTGGTCATTTTTATCAGTTCATTCAGAGAGTAATGATCAATGTCAGTGTGAGTCAAATGAGGATTGATTTTAGTCAATAAAAAGAATGTTATGTGTTCAGGCCTGAGACACAACAGAGGATTTTCAACAGAGGAATCTTGGAAACTGATATTAAAGCCAAGAATAACCACAGTTTCAACTGATTTTCAGCATAGTAGACAGTTCTGGAATGGTTGCTTCATTAAATGCATGGTTTTTACCAACATGCAGTAGGCTCATTCTGAAAACGTAGCCCAATATACATTTCTGGAGATCCTGAATTATGTAGCCAGAAGTACGTATGGTTGCATTTCGTCTTTAAAAACGAATGCTACGGGGCGGTATGATGCCGTTCCTTTTCACGCTTACCAGCTGACCGCTTACCTCCGTATGGACAATTTTTTCTACTGTTATCAGTTTGTCTAGTACAGGGGTGTCCAAACTCGGTCCTGGAGGGCCGGTGTCCTGCTGAGTGTAGCTCCAACTTACTTCAACACCCTACCATGAAGTTTCTAGTATGCCCAGTGAGAGCTTGATTAGTTAGTTCAGGTTTGTTTGTTTAGGGTTAGAGCTAAACTCTCCAGAACACCGCCCTCCAGGACAGAGTGTGGACACTTTGGTCTAGTAGCTCACCATGTAGGTTGGTGAACTTGAGATTCAGAGAGGAGTTGACCATGACAGCGGGGTTCAAGTCTGGTGAAGAACGGTTTCAGAAAGCAGGTAAAACAAAGACAGAAGCCAAAAAATTAAATAAACAAGTAAATAACAGGGTTAGAACGTGGTAAAATCTAAAAACTTGGTAAAAATCAGGCAAAGGCTTATTTCTCTGGATTGCTTTTTAAAACTTTCAGTTGGGTTTAGGGAAGGGGGTGGGCAGGCCACTTGCTGCAATTAAAAACACTATTTATTGGATTTAGAGAAGGAGGAGGGTGGGTCAGTCGATCTGTCAGTCAGTCAGTCAGTCAGTCAGTCGACAGCGGCCTCTGGTGATTTACATGAGAACAGCAGGCGCGAATGGCACTCACGAAATTTGAGAAGCGAGAATGAGAAATTTGAGATCTGAAAAAGCATACACAGCGCCCTCTGGTGGATTCGCGAAAACAAAAACTGCAAAAAAACATACCTCTTGGGACTTTTTTGGTTGTCTCCAGAAATGTATAAAGCTGTACTTTTTTAGAATAAGCCTGGATTGGATTTTACATTTTGTTTAAGTTTAAAGTGGGTGTATATTTTCCGATGCAATAACACCTTATAAAGAATTTGAAAAAAGTGCAAGAAGAAACATGTTAGTATTTTTGCAACAATGGGTATGGTGCCATTTTGTAAACATTCTCATTTGTGGTTAAAAATTCACCTTTGTTGCATCGCATCACATTATAGTAATATAGCACAGTGCTGCCAGAAAGGGATTTATATTCCGCTCTCATGTTTAAATAATGCCTCTTAATCCTCCATCCCAGGACGGTGAGATATTAAGCTGCATTCAGGGTGAGGTCACTTCTGAAGGCTTCTGACCTGTTCAGTGTTTGCTTTCCTGAGTCTCTGGTGTGTCTTCTAGTGCTCCTGCTGGGCTTGTTTTGATCGTCTATGCCGAAACGCATCCTCTCTCTATCTCTCTCATCTTCTCTCCTCAGTCTCTCTCTTTGTCCTGCACTACAGGGGTGACATTTCATGAGGGTAGAGAGAGATGGTTCACATGAAGTTCAACACAAAACCTGCATGTGAACTCTACATATAATTATCCACTTTTCACTTTTTTTTTGTCATGGACTCCTGCACTTTTCCTCAACTTTGACAGTTATTTCTTTCCTTCACTTAACAATTACTGTCATTCACCCACATTCTAAGGATTTTATGGAATAGTCCATGACAAACAACCACAGTTTGAGCATTTTTATTTGGTAAGAAAAAGCACTGAAATACACCAAAAGACAAACACGCTAATTCAGCAAAACATGATAAAGGGTTGCCTTTTGTCAGTAGAGTGTGAATTGGTCTTACGTACATTTTAAAAAGTGATTACTTAAAAAAAGTGAGTGGACCTGTTGACTTAAAGGAACACTTCACTTTTATTGAAAATAGGCTCATTTTACTACTTTTGTAGAGTTAAAACAATTGAGTTTGACTATTTTTGAGTCAACTCAGACAATCTGTGGTCTGGCAGGAAAACTTTTAGTTATAGCTTAGCTTAGCATCTGTTTTCATTTTCCATCGTTCAAATTACATGATATAAACACAGATAATTCAAGCTTTATAGGAAAGTTTTTGAACCTTTTAGATCATTTTGGATCGAGATGCTAACGGTCTAATCAGATTCCATAACTTAAGATAACCTAAGCTAAAAGTGCACCCGCCAGACCCAGAGTTTGGATGAAAAGATAAAAACAATGAGCATACAAATCTTGCAAAATGAGCCTATTTTCAACAATTGGAGGATTCCTTTGAAAACAACAAATTTAGTTTGCTTTAAAAAAAGGAATAAACCAATTGATAGTTTTCACGTGATGTCATAACATAAAGGCAACGGCACCCAGGTGGGAAAAAAAAAAATACTGTCTCCAGCTGACCGCCAAGTCCCAAGCTGTGTGATTTTTATTTTTTTTTTAAGCCAAAAAGCTGGATATTTGTTGTGCAATAACATACAGCACTACTAAACGATGTGGAGACACAACTGGGCTGTGCTTCTACAGAAATTTCTTCATAGAAAGTTATAGATTTGTAACGAATGGTAGCATCATTGACTCTTGACAATATATTGTACCTACCTATAACTTTCAGTACATTTGGATGCTTCGTTTACAGTTTCTATTGTAATTTTCAGGTTAAGTGCAAGTAAAGTAGAAATTTGAAATGCAAAATCGACAATTAAGTGACTGAAAAACTGTTGCAAGTGCAGTACGTGTGGTTCACAAATGCTCACAATACAGTTTGTGATCATATCTCTTTTTTGTTCTGTCGATATGGGATCTTATCAATATTTGTAGATTGAAACAGATAGAAATTTGACTGGTTGGTGTTGCTTTTCTATGGCGATCTCAGCCCAGCAGGCACAGGACGGCAACATGACGTTATATTGACATTGTACCCCAATGTCGTGGGTCGTTGCATTTTGTTTAAAAATGAAAATCGTGTTGACGTCAGAGCTCAACGTCAGGCCGACGTCAATGTCCAACGTCGGACAGACATTACATTTTGGTTACTTTCCAACGCAGCCTTAAAACAACAAAATATTAACGTCTAATGATGTTACAGCTCGACGCTGTGTGGACGTTACCAATGTGGTGTCTACCAGACGTTGGATTTTGGTTGCCATACTTGATGAAAAAATTTCAGTATTTGACATCTGATGTTGGCTCGACGTTGGATTTTGGTCACTTTTCATGACAACATAAAATCAACAAGATATCAACGTCAGTTCACATTGTTATTCTAAATATAACCTAATATTAAAGTTTTTTGATGTTGCATGTCTGCTTGGAGTGTAGTTGCCATTACGGCCCATTGTTTTTTTGGGGTTTTGTTTTGCGTGCCAGGTCTCTGCACAGGTCATGTGACTGAAAACTTTGAAAAGTTTATTTAATATACTTAATTTTTACAGCTTTGAACATAGTTTGTTTATTTAATTTCAGGCAGGGGGTTTACTCTCTTTTTTAAATTAATCTCTTTAAAAGCAGTGGGTTGACTTGCTTCTAAAATCAACTAATCGCTTTCTAAGTGTAGACAAACACACACATACACACGTGCATACAGTACATACATTGACGTTTTCTATTTAAAAGTTTTCCTGTTCTCCCATCATGTATTAATCTCTCCCCTTTTGCCTTGTTTTTCTCTTTTCTCATTTTCTCTCACTGCTCAGTACTCTTATCTACATCTGTTTGTGCTGTTCTCTTCCTCTCGTAAGTGTTGGAAATGACCGCAATCTGACACAGAGAGCATGTCAGTCAGGCAGTATTCCCCCGGGATTGTCCTCAGCTCTATGATATCACCTCGCAGGCACGATTGTGAGGGCTCAGTTCAGGGTGTGGTGCTCTGGACGCCACAGCGTGCTTTGATTATTTGACTTGAACTCTGGGTCTGCTCTTGGCTCACTGCAGAGAAGCATCAGTGCACTTGAGCTCTAGTGTACACAATCTGTGTCCCGTTCCACACAGCAGGGCCAGCTGAGCAGAGCTGAGAGGTCAGGTTTGTTTTCTATAGGGACACAGCCCCTCGTCCTACACAGAAATCTGGGATGTGGCCAGTGTTTAGTGGCTCCCCAGTACCTTCATATAAAAGTGTGAGAATAAACCGTGATCCTCAGAGCGAAACGGTGTGTTGAAACGAAAACTAAGTATATGAATAGGTCTTCTTTGCTCTGTCTTTTTTGTGCTAATCTAGAGAACTACTAGAGAACCATTTATGGAGAAATACTTTTGTTTTGTATTTGTTTTGCTGTTTGTATTTGTTTTGTTGGCATAATATTGAAAACATTTCATATATTTAATTAAAGAGCATTAATATTTATTCATTAATTAATTTTCCTTTGACTTAGTCCCTTATTTATCAGGGGTCATCACAGCGGAATAAACCGCCAACTATTCCGGCTTTTGTTTTACGCAGCAGATGGTTTCCAGTCGCAACCCAGTACTGGAAAACACCCATACACTCCCACATGCACTCATGCATCAGGCCAATGTATTTTATTCAGTTCATCTAGGGTGCATGTCTTTGGACTGTGGGGGAAACCGGAGCACCCAGAGGAAACCCTCGCGAACACGGGGAGAACATGCAAACTCCACACAGAAATGCCAACTGACCCTGCTGGGACTCGAACCAGTGACCTTCTTGTTGTGAGGCGACAGTGCTGACCACTGAGCCACCGTGCCTGCCAAGCATTAATGTGTAATATCAAAATACAGATTTTTTAAAATGCAGATTTTATTTTATTAATTTAAATTAAAAATGAACCAATCCTGCCCAATTCTTTCTTTCTCTTTCTTTCTTTCTTTCGTTCTTTCTTTCTTTCTTTCTTTCTTTCTTTCTTTCTTTCTTTCGTTCTTATTGTGTCTTATCTGTAAGAAAGTTTTGGCCATGTCTGGTATGCTTTCAAGGTTTGAGTAATGTGACATTTGCGGTCTGAGTTGAGATCAGCCCACGCTTCTCTAGTACTCTGGTTGCTGTTGAAGGGAGGAAATAAATTTATCTCGTATTCCCTATAGCTTTTTCATTAAAATGCTTTCAAAACTGTGCTGTGTGTTGGATTTAGAGAGCCACTGCCCAATGACAAAAGGAAAAGGTTAACAATTAACTTCAAATCCTTTACTAATAGTTCACTACTAGACAACTATGATACAAAAATATGCACTTTTAGCTTCACTTAAGTAACAAAACGTTTGTATACATTAACAAAAACATCTGTCTGTTTGTCTATCTGTCTGTCTGTTATCTGTCCATCTCTTTATATTATCTGTCTGTCTGTCTGTCTGTCTGTCTGTCTGTCTGTCTGTGTGTTATCTCTTTGTCTATCTATATATCTATATATCCTCTGTCTGTCTGTCTGTGTTGTCTATCTATATATACTGTATATTGTCTGTCTGTCAGTCAGTCAGTCAGTCAGTCAGTCAGTCAGTCTATCTGCTGTCTGTCTGTCATCTGTTTATCTGTCTGTCTGCCTATTCATCATCTGTCTATCTGCTGTCTGTCTGTCAGTCAGTCAGTCTGTCTATCTGCTGTCTGTCTATCTGTCTATATATTATCTGTCTGTATGTCATCTGTTTATCTGTCTCTGTCGATCTGCCCATCATCTATCTGCTATCTGTCTGTCTGTTAGTCAGTCAGTCTGTCTATCTGCCTTCTGTTTGTTTGTCTGTCTGTCTGTTATCTGTCTATTTACAGTATATATCTATCATCTGTCTGTCTGTCATCTGTTTATCGGTATGTATGTCTGTCTATCCATCATCTGTCTATCTGTTGTCTGTCTGTCAGTCATTCAGTCTGTCTATCTGCTGTATGTCTGTCTGTCATCTGTTTATCTGTCTGTCTGTCCATCTATCTATCCATCATCTGATGTCTGTATGTCAGTCAGTTTATCTATCTGCTGTCTGTCTGTCTATCTATCCATTATCCGTCTGTCTATTTGCTGTCTGTCTGTTATCTGTCTATCTATTTATCTATACATCATCTGTCTGTCTGTCTGTCTGTCTGTCTGTCTGTCTGTCTGTCTGTCATCTGTCTGTCTGTCTGTCTATCATCTGTCTAGGTGTCTGTGTGTCATCTGTCTATCTTCCTGTCTTTCTGTCTATCTATCTTTTGTCTATCTGTCTGTCTGTCAATATATCATCTGCTTGTCTGTCATTTTTATCTATATTTATAATTTTTCATAATCTGTAAATTTAGTGACAAATTAACTAAACCTACTACTGCTACTAAACCTTTTATTTACTTAATTGTTTGTTAAATAAAAAAATAAATGCAAAACAATGACAAGTAATACAATGAAGTACAAAGACTGAAATTATATTTTATGAAAACCAAAAAAATAAATAAAACAATTTAAGTGTTTCATCACATTTAATCTGAAAAACATTTTTTAAACGTTTACTTTTAGCTCATGGTAATTAATACATTGCAAGATTTTTGCCTACTGACATATTGTGCCTAACTGTGATTTCCCTGTGTGAAACACAAAAGATGTTAGGCATACCAACAGGCTTTTGGGTTTGAAATGACATCAGGGTAAGCAAATGACTTAAATTCAATTTTTCGGTGAATTATCCTTTTAACTAATGATCGCCCAGCATTAGCAAGCACAGCATGCTGGGTATCAGATCCCCATGGCCATCTTTTATCATTTATATTAGCAATGTCCTGCCCACATTGATCACAGAACAGATCTCAGATGCTGCCAACACAGGCCTCTCATAAAGCAGTTTTTAATCCTGAACTATAATCCAACACTGTGGCAGTTCCTCTCATTAGGGAGATGGAACGGCAGACCTCAGCGCTAATCGCTCTGATCTATGTTTGCGATCCAATACCCAGCATGCCGTGTTTTCAAATGCCACAGTAGTGTCTGTCCTGTGTGATCCTAAGTTAATCTTCACAGTTGTCTGGAGATGAGCACGCACAAATTCATAAATAACCATTTTGACGTCACTCTTGGTGTTTTTGTGTACACACATTGGAGAATCAAGCACCGTTTTAGCTTTTAATATATACTTAGGGTCTGTTCACCACAAAGAGCTTCACAGGAAAACATTGTAAATGTTCATTTACACTTAGACAGAGTCTCATTTTAAACCACTCTTGAAGACCTCACCCACTAATTACCGCTTTAACAGTCTCTCTGTGTCAGCATCACAATACTTTGACTCAAGCCTGCTTTTATTTATAAGAGGGTTACTGTATGTTTGGATGACTTTAGCAGCCTGTTTGTCTCTTATTTTATGATGAATTGCACTGCCTTCAGATGTTCTATAAAGCTTGCTTTGTAGTTAACAATGTTTTTTACATTTTTTTTTTATTTATGTTAAAGTCAGAGTGTTAATATTATTGCTGAACAATGGTGTAAAGTAACAAATTACAAAAACTCAAATTACTGCAATTGAGTAGTTTTTCTCAGGAAGTAGTTTTAAAAATGTGTACTTTTATTTTCTCTTGAGTAGATTTTTAGTGGTGTACTTTTACTCCACTACTTTCCTTCAACCTGCAGTCACTGCTTTTATATATACTGTGCATGAGGATTAGAAAAATCAATCCTGCAGTTCCCGTCCAATCAGATCACATAGAAAGTAAATCGCATCATACTGAACTACCTTAAAGAGGTGGTCCAGAGTCTATTCTTAAGGTTTGGTTGTGTGTATAAGATGCAAAGCAATGTGTGTGCATGCTTCATTAGTAAAAAAAATAAATAAATCATGTTATTTTTTATATATCTTACTTTGATTATATAGAGCTACTCAGCTAACATGAAAACCACTGTCATATTTTCTAGTTCCTCTGAAATCCTGTTCTCAAGAGGCTCTGATTGGTCAGCTAACATAATGGCAGCGTCACGCCTCTACTAGCACACGCTTTGCCTTTGCTATGCAACTACTGTCAGTGTTACAGTAAATAACCTTTCTCAAATGCTAGCTTTATCTGTTTATATAATTATCTAGAAAAAATTTTAATTAAATTGTAAGCACTTCTCTCTTTGTGTCATGTCATTTGGAAGCTTAAGTCCAGAAACAGAACAAGCTCTGTGGAAAAGCAGCATTTGAACAGCATTTTAGCTTTCTCTGCTATAACATTACATCACCTCTGGCCACGCCCCTTCGCTGCGCGGGGTGTATGCTTGCAACCTGAAGGGTTTATGACATCATTAACCAGGATGTATTTTTTGTAGTCCCCAAACTTTGTGCACTGTAGGCTTTGCTAAGCTAACTCTGTAAAAGCCAATGTCTCACTTTGCATTGAACTTTCAGCATCTTACATTCAGAGATGTTGTTTATGTTCACAGAGATACATTACACATGAACTAAAGTTTAAAATATGACCAACACTTTAAGACATGCAGCAAACTGTTTGGACGCATTAAAAGTTACCAAGATGATACTTTACACGCAATGACCCAGAGACTGTTTAGACTGAATGTCACTGATGAGAAGGTGATAGATGTTTACTTTATGTGGACCAAAAAGGCCTTCAACAATTATTAAATGCATTACAGAATGTTACACACACTCGCACAAATTACATGTAAACGCATCAACCTTTCCCAGGTTAATACTCACTACTCTTCTTTTAACTCATACTTTGACTAATATTTACAACAGATACTTTTACTCGCACTACAGGTTTGGGCAAGTAATAGTACTCTTTCCACCACTATTGCTGAGACATTCTTTTTTCCATAGAACTGCTGTTTTGAGTGATCGGTAAATGACCTTCTTTTTTATGATTATCATTTTAAACTTGGATTTTTTAAAAATCAGTCATATCTGTTTTCCAAGAACGTATTTATTTGTATTTGTATTAAATTGATTGAAAAATACATTTAAAATAAGTTCAAGAGTTCACACTTAGCTGATGATTGATTATAAAGCTTGTTTGGCATGCTGTCCCGGGAGAGAGCCCTGAGCTCATAAGTTCCTCGAGCCCAGGGCTCCCTCCCGTTTGCAAGGCGAGAGCAGAGTTTGAGCTCAGGTAGATCTCGAGAACTCCCCTGCTGTAGTAGCTAATGAACAGATAGTGATTGCTATGAAAATATAACTACTTACTAGAAGCATGTCTATGGAGGCGATTTGAATTAGTCAATTAACTTAAGTTGCATGTTTTTGGACGGTGGGAGGAAACCGGCGAACCCGGGCGAAACCCACATGAGCACGGGGAGAATGTGTAAAATCCACACAGAAATGTCAGCTGGCTTGGTAAGGACTATAACCAGTGACGCTCTTGCTGTGAGGCAACAGTGCTAACCACTGGGCCACTGTGCCACCCATCTAGGAAAGGAGGAGGAGTTGGGGTGGAAGGCGGGATTCTTCAAAGCGGAGATATCTGTGATATAAACTAGGGTATATATAGTGGCTTAGGACTCATCTGATTGGTGAATCATAAATTGAATAATGTGGTACCAGCTGTGAGCAATCATCTGCTTGTGATCCTCTCGAAATTACTTTATAAATAAACTTCACGATGTGTGTTTTCAATATGGACACATTTGAAAATGTGTTTTTTTACCTTTGATTGCAAGACCATTGTTACATAAACATCACAATATCCCAATATCATATGATCCTTCAGAAATAATTTTATTAAGTTGATTTAATGCTCTATTATGATCAGTTATTATTGATTCTCAATTGTTAAAGTTTGCAGCACTGTGGCTCATTGGTTAGCGCTGTCGCCTCACAGCAAGAAGGTCACTGGGTGGAGTCACGGCTGGGCCAGTTGGCGTTTCTGTGTGGAGATTGCATGTTTTCTCTGTGTTCAAATGGGTTTCCTCCGGGTGCTCCGGTTTTCTCCACAGTTCAAAGACATGCGGTATTGGTGAATTAGATGAACTTAATTGGTCATAGTATATGTGTGTAAATGAGAGTATGGATATTTCCAAGTACTGGGTTACTGCTGGAAGGGCATCCATTTGCTTAAAACATATACCGCATTAGTTGTTGGTTCATTTCGTTGTGGTGATCCATGATAAATAAGGGACTAAAGGCTGATTTATACTTCTGCGTCAAGCGCTTGTGCTTGCTTTGGCGCAGCCTGCATGTGGTTGCATAGCCCTTGCCGTGGGCATTGGCGACACTGACGTGCACCTCTCAAAAAATTTAACTACGCGTCTAAACTGTCTGTGATTGGTCTGAGATTAGCTCTTTGATTGGTCGGCGTGGTCGCGCTGACGAGTGTGGGCAGGGATGAGAGCTGCTCAAGTTCGATAGACCGAGTGTTTACAAGTGTGGAGTCCCGTGAAGGAGCTCTAAATGAAAACTTTTGTTTTGTGTTTACACTATGAATAAAGTTGCTGCACGTCCGCCAGTTCCTGCCTCAAAATGAGCAAGTCTGTGCCACTTGTACATTAAGGCAGCGTTCAGAAAAAACAAAACACCAGCGAAGAACTCGGCACAGAGGAATATAAACACGTCACTGCCAGCTAGCGTTTGGGAAATGTTATTGCAAAGCAACAGAAGTTATAACAAGTATAACAAGTATAAATGCACAACAGCGCGTGTTGCATGCCTCGTGGATCTAAACCAAGTAAAAACCAGGCTTAAGCATTAGAACGAATGTATGAACTGCACTATGAAACAGAAGGTACGATTGTTGAACCACTCCTGAAATTAGAAAAAATTGTAGGGCAGTGCATTATTTCATCCTTTTGGAACCGATTGGAACCTTGGAAGATGGGTGTTTATTAACAAAATGATAAAAATATTGACTAATGGATGCAGACAGAGCAGAAATGACACTCTTTCCCTTAGGAATAGTGGCACTCCATCTTAAATAGAAGTTTACTTAGTGGAACTGAAATTGAAAAGTTGTGTGTGTTTGCACGCACTTGGTGTTTTAGAGTGTGTCTGTGAGTTTGAGTGTACTGTACCTGCCTGTATGTGTTTATGTGAATGATTAACATACAATTTAATGAGTGAAATGCACACTAACATTATTAACATAAAAAAAAAACTACAGGTTTGATTTTTATTTACTAATCCTGAGCAATGGGCATGCTGTAATCTATATTGCATATTTTATTGCAACTGACAGATTCCAGCCCATAAATTACAACCCAGGAGTGGGAAGGGAATGGCAGTCATTTTTCTGCAGGATTTTCTTTATTTTTTGTGGAATTGGGATAGGACAAGATTTGTTTTTGTTTTTGAGAGTGTGACGGGAGAAGTTTGAAAACCCAGTTCTGTGTCATCCTCTAGCACAGATGCATTGTTTATAACAAGCACTACTGTGTATGTAAAAATAAGAGGAGTATATTATTTGATTTCAATCCGACTTTAAGAATGGATCTTTTTAAAACAGATAAATTTACATTTATTTATGATTCTTTGATACAAATGATACATTTATTTATGATTCTTTGATTTAAGTGTTTAATGTCAAATGAATGTGTGCTTGATAAATACTGCTAATCAACTTCTTAAAAATGATCTTGTCTGAACAATAGAATGTCATGAGAAGGCGTAACCTGTTGGAATGTTTTAGTTTTATCCTGTGCCTGTTGAAAGGAAATCTATTCTGTCTCTGAAGTGGTTTGATGGGATAAATCTGGATTAGCGCACTGCTGAGGAGGCAGAGGTTGATTCGGGCTGAGAGGCTCTGCTGTCAGCAGGACTGTATTTGTATCAACTGAACAGGCATCGTGTAGCAGGTGTTGCGTTTGTGAGTGCTGGCACGTCCACTGAGACCCTCTGTGAACTGTATTTGTGTGTGTTTAACTGTCCTTAATACAGATAACATTACAATTCACTGCTTTCTTGTTTTACCAAGCCTCAGGGAGTGGTTGTTTCACTATTAAAGCTGTGTGTTTTGGCTGTGGGAAACTGCTTTTCCCAGCAGAAGATGAAATAATAGAACCCCAGTCGCTGGGAAGTGAACTGGGCAAAATGTAACAGTGTGAGTGTGTACATTGTGCTGTATTGGCTGGATCTTATTGTAGTAATTTGTAAACACACAACATTTTTTGTTGCAATCCATATACTAATATTGATTATTATTCTCTTGACTTTTTCTTTTATTTGACAAGGTGCAATAGGGCTGCATGGTATCTGAAAAAAATGACCATGAGTACATTTACATGGACACCAATAATTCGATTTTTAATGCGATTAAGACAATACTCTGAATAAGAGTCTACCACAGGGGCATCTAAACTCGGTCCTGGAGGGCCAGTGTCCTGAAAAGTTTAACTCCTTGTTGAAGAAAGTTGGAGATAAACTCTCTAGGACACCGGCCCTTCAAGGACAGAGTTTGGACACACCATGTAAACAGCGATTTTTGATTAATTAAATCTGATTAAGGTCATAATCGAACTAAAGAGAAATCAAATTAAGACGTGGAGAATGCCGATGCATAAAAG
Organism: Danio albolineatus; assembly: GCA_903798035.1. Lineage (NCBI taxonomy): Eukaryota > Metazoa > Chordata > Actinopteri > Cypriniformes > Danionidae > Danio > Danio albolineatus. Next base: position 2,861,392 of record CAIGQQ010031933.1, read on the forward strand.
TCAAAGTCGATAAATTAAAAATGAGACACCTGAAATTACATGAATCTCCTGAGAAAATGCGGATAGCGTGTTGATGCAACGACGTTAATCGAATTATGTGTTATAACATGTAAAACGGGATCATGAAAGGACCATTCAAAAAGCAACTCATGTAAACACCTTAATCTTATTATTGTCTTATTTAGATTAAGGCAAATAATTCAATTACTGATTTCCATGTCAATGTAATCATTGTGATATTTAGATTAATATATTGCGATATGAATATAATTTCACAATATGATTTAAATAACACTGTTTGGAAAACATTCATAATTTTAGATTGATTGGGATGAATACAGGTGAATTGGATAAATACTTAAAACATGTCCATAGTGTGTAATTGGGAGAGTGTCTGTGGGTGTATCCCATCACTTGTTGTACTGGTTGTACTGTTAGTGCTGGGTTGTGGCTTGAAGGGCATCCACTGTGTAAAACATATGCCAGAGTAATTAGTGGTTCTTTCCGTTGTGACAACCCCTGATAAAGCAGGGAATAAATTGTTGAAACAGCAAAGCTTATCATTTCTTGTGCCAAAATTGAATAAATTAGGTTGAAATCTTAAAACCCACAAATACTTTTGGTAGGTGCCAAAATTCTAAGCTCCAAGCTATAATCTAATTATATGTAAGTGTAAACTCGTGAAACCAGACTGCAATTCAGATTCCATTCATACTATGTACCTTGAGAGTTGCAATGTGTGTCGTATACAAGGGTGAGTTGGTCTGCTTTGTCAATTCGTATAGGCTCAAGCATTGACATATTCTTGTTTACAAGTCTATACTGGGTTTACTCCGATCATATTTACAGAATTGCATCTGTAAAAAAAACTTTCCTTAACTATGGCCTTCGGTCACAGAAAATTTATTTACTGTCTGTTCCTAATCTGCGGACTGATATGGGGAAAAAAGGCTTTTAAATATGTAGCACCTTTTGCATGGAATAATTTACAAACAAAGTTGCAGTTTAAAGAATTGATTTCATTAAATGCTTTTAAAAAGAGTATAAATGATTTAGAAATTGAAACACAGGCTTGTAATTCATATTAACTGTCAATGTTTTTTTGTTTGTTGTCTGTTAGACCCATGTTACATGTATACTGCCTAATCTTGGCCAGGGTGCTCTTGTAAAAGAGATTTTTAAACTTAATGTGTCTTTCCTGGTAAAATAAAGGTTATAATAATAATAATAATAATAATAATAATAATAATAATAATAATAATAATAATAATAATAATTATTATTATTATTATTATTATTATTTTATTATTATTTTATTATTATTATGTAAGAAGTTATTAAAAAAGAAAGAAAGAAAGAAAGAAAGAAAGTAGAAAAATAGCAGTGTCTAAAGATACTCAAGTCATTTTGAACTTGACTGTTTAGAAGAGTCAGTTTGTTCTATGCTGTAAACCCCTGGTAAATCAGGAACTGTGCAAGATGAAGTCAGTCTATCCTAAAGTTTTGGAATTTGACAGATTCAAGCAGCTTCAAGTTATTATTATTTTTTAGAAACAAATTCTATAGACCAAGCAGAAAATATAAATATAATATCAGCATTTTACTCAGGAAGCAGAGGTTAGGTGTGTTTTGTCTCTGAACGCAGATGTCACTTCCATGTTATTTAATTTTTTTTCCAGGTTGTGCAGTTAAGCTTATCTAACATATCTAATGGAGGAAAAAAAATCATTCATGCAGTCAGCTCATGCAGCTTCTCTCCGGTATTAACCCATTTTTCAAACAAGTTGCTATGTCTATAAAATTAGTTAAGATTTTAAAATATATAATAATAAGCATTTTATAGATTTACAAAAAAATAAAAAATTAAAATCACAAACACTTACAACCACCCGGTGGCTTTAACAGAAGAGACACATAGCTAACACTCTGCACTCTCAAGTTCTCAGACATCATACAAATCTACAGCAGTCCATGTACATATAAGTTATAGGGTGCATACAGAACACCACACTCTCAGAAATAAAGGTACAAGAGCTGTCACTAGGGCAGTACCCTTTCAAAAGGAACATATTCGTAGCTGAAGTGTCCATATTGGTACCTCAAAGGTACATTTTAGGTGCATTTGGGTACTAATGTGTACTAGGCAGGGGACGATAACCATTTTCAAGGTATACCGCGGTTTGGAAAAGTCAAGGTTTTCATACCGCCAAACTTTTTTGCTATACCGTTCCTAAGGTATGTGTAAGATTGTTTATTTATTATTTTTTTTAGATTTTTAGATGTAAATTGTAAAGACATCTGTGTTTTTGAAACAAATGAAGACAGCAGAAGTCAACGATTCACTTGAATTATCTAGCCTGACATGTTTACTTCCCCAAAATATATTAAATGTTTTTTCAAAATAAAATATATTGTGCTCAAAGGGGAAAAAGGTTTTGTATTTTAGTCAGACATTTAAAAAGAATATATTTTAGAGCAGTGATCACAATACCGTCATACTGTGAAACAGTGATAATGTTATCCAAGGTTATCATACCGTCAGAATCTTATACAGGCCCATGCCTAATGTGTACCTTGAGGTACTACTGTGGACTCTGTAGGTGCAATGTATCTTTTGAAAATGGTCGTGCCCAACTGAGCCTGGTTTCTCTCGAGGTTTTTTAATTCTTCACTTTCGCCAATTGGTGAAGTTTTTTCCTCGCCGCTGTTGCATCTGGCTTGCACGGTTCGGGACTTTTAGGGCTGCACACCGATGGATTACTCTTCAGTGTTTGGACTCTCAGCAGTGATTATTAAACCACGCTGAAATGAACTAAACTGAACTTCAACACTGAAAACTGGACTGACACTGTTTCAATTTTTTATAATGCATGTGAAGCTGCTTTGACACAATCTACATTGTAAAAGCGCTATACAAATAACGGTGAATTGAATTGAATTGAATTGAATTGAAAAGGTACTGCCCCAGTGATAGCTCTTGTACCTTTATTTCTGAGAGTGCACTATAATAGTAAAAAATAAGAAAGAAAATAAGAGGATAACCATATAAATCAAGCCACACAATGTATAAAAGCAGATGAAAGATGCTGTTTACCTTTTTTTTCTCATTTTTGAAGTTGTGGTTGATGTAAAAGGCACTACAAGGTAAAAAACTATACACAAGAAAAATATATATAAAATAAGTAATAATAACAAAGAACATTTTTAAATATAAATATATTTTAAATGAATAAAATAGGCATACAGTATGTATTTAAATGTGTGTTCATTGTGAGCTTCTATTAACTTTCTCTTGACCTTATTGTGGTCGTAATAAAAAAAGCCAGTAGGGTTTTCATCCCTTGCTCTGTAGATGAATGAGTGGATAGATGGTGGAAACCGATGAGCTGTGACTACGTCAGAGACCTGCAAATATCAATCTCTGCCCTTGCTGCCCCCATTGTCTTGAAGCATGAGTGATTTTTCATTTTTAATGAAGGACAGTGCCAGTGGGTCAAGGTTATTTAAGAAAAATGACCTGTTCTTTCATTGTTAGCTGAAGTGCTCCAGTTGTGTGGGCTGAACACAATATATAGTGGATATGAACACTATGCAGTAAAACAAGATATATTTCATCTTGGAGAAAGTATAATGGCAATTCTCTTTTTAACAACTCAAGACTAATGCTTCAGTATATTAAATTGGACAATCATAAGTCATTGAATGTACTATTGTACTACAAAACCACACTAAAAACAAATTTACTATTAGATCACACTCCTTTGAACTATTTAATAAAATGTGTTTTAATATTTCACTTTAGGTAAATAAAAGTCATATTATTAACATAATGTTGGCATGTGTTGTTTAATGTTATTATTTATTCATTTATTTATTTATTTATTTATTTATTTATTTATTTTACAAAAGGTCTGTATTATTGAAGATGTTTATTAAACATTCATATTAAACATTAAACATTCATATTTGATTCTAAAAGATTTGTATTTTATGTATTTTATGGTTCTGAACTATCTTTATGCTGTAGTTATAATTGCTGCAAATCATCACTCGTATGGAATGCATTAGCATGCCTTTATATCAAAATTGTCAAACTCCAACACAGTACAGTACAACACAAACACAGTACAGAAGGGTGAGCACAATCATTGTCAGTAAACAGGCTGTAGGTCGGAGCTGGCGGCAGACAAACAATATCCAATAACAGAGGTAATAGTTCAATAGGCGGACAACAGTGAATCATAAATGGTGAGCAGGCAGAAAGGGAATAGCAAAAAAAAAAAAAAAAAAACCACTCAGAATTGTCAACCATAGAAGAATCAGACATCACAAGGAGGAAGAGAAACAGTCTGCTTATATAGGCCAGAAAATGAGTAACATCTGGGCAAGGTTATCTGTACCAGGTACAGGGTTGATGAAAAGGTTTGTGTGAAATAGTCAGTATTCGGGTTAGAGAGTCCTCTGGTGTTCATAGGAGGGAGAGGAGTTTCTTTTTGTGGCAATAAGATGTTTGGATTAAAATAAAATTAAAATTTCAATTTTAATATTAAAATTAAAATTTAAGTGATGCTAACGCAATGGTTTAAAATCAAGTAAAAGTTTACAAACAATACTTTCCATGTATTTTTCTGAATATGTCTTAGTCTAAAAGTGAAAAAAAAGTTAAAAATGAGCTTTTAGTGAGGTACCAGATGTTTCCAATATATTAAAACAGTTAACTTTTCACATTCAATTTAGTCATCTTTGACGACGAGCAACATATGGTCACTGTTTTTAACTAGACCATTTAACCTTTCCATTCAACCTTTAACCAACCATTTTTTTTCATTTGATCTGCGGCATCAAAGCTTACTTTGGCACAAAAAAACGAGTCTGCAACCCTTTTTTGGAGTCCTGCAATGTTTATGGTGAGCAATAAAATGTAGTATTTATTATCGTACACATTAAACTACAAACGTATAGAGACAACACCTCACTCCTTCATAAAAAATAAACAAAATAAACAAAACTCACACCAGCCATGGAAGGAAGGAGTAAGTGATATTTTTAGCTTCTACATCTTTGTTTCTCTTTACATACATGCTTCAAAGTATTTACTGGTGCTAGAGCTGGCAAGAGTCTCTCTAATAAAAACATTTACAGTGTGGTACAGGACATATCAGACACTTGTTCACCACAAAAATGAAAACATTGTCTCTCCAAGTGCCCATTTAATTCTGCAGTTCCCTTCCCACAATAAACACAGCCTAAGAATAGTCCTGTCACCTCTTGTAAGGGTGACGCCGTCTCCATTCAGAACGGCAGTGCTGTTGTAGTGTAACAGTAGCGCTTTTATAGCTCAGAGTTGGACTCGGTATTGTCTTGAAGATGACATCATCCTCTGCTGACAGACATTTGCTAGCCCTTTTTGTCTAAATCCTAATCTAATAATGCATACATGTGTTAAATGTAGTTGTTGTGGATGTATGCATGTGCGTTAGTTTGTTGGTGTTGGGTCTCGTTGTTGGGTGTAACCTTGCAAAATTACTTCATTTGTTGGTTTCATTTTTGAAAGTCATGTAAAAATGCCCGTCATTCGGTGTGTCCCTCAGATTCTCAGTGAAACCACATAGGACATACAATATTTCTTTACACAGTACAAAGGTTAAGTTTAAAAATGTGAAATTGTTTTTCATATGAATTTTATTATGCTTAAAAGTCTCCATTATGGTATTACATCAAATGTTAAACGCAAAAATGTCCTTTTCATGTTTGTAGGTACATACTATTTGTTAAAATAAATATAGTAATGTATAAAATGTGTACACAAACGGTTCAAAACGAACACTTCTTTGCCCTATTTAGCATATTAATGCCTTTAAATGATAGTACATGCAAACAATGAAAATTTACTCACTGTTTACCCACCCTTAAGTGGTTAAACCATTTTTAAGTTCATTTTTTTCTGTTGAAGAAAATAAATGACAAAGGGAGACATTTTTAATCCCTTATAATTCCTGATTTATCAGGGGTTTATCAACTACTCTGGCATATGTTGTATGTTGTATATTGTCCCTCACTCAAAACATGCTAACTGCTTGCTAAAAGTACTTATTTAAAATGAGCTGAAAAAACAAAAAAGAGTGAAAGGGTGTTCAGTGCTGCTGCACGCACCATCAGTTAGCGCAGGACAGCGCTTAAGCCATCAGTGGATTCAATAATGTTCCTCCTCAAAAACACGTAGCCTTATATGTTGAGTAAAGGAGTTTCAAATTAGATCTGAATATTAATTTAATCAAAAATGCACAATGTAGACAGAGTATAAAGGTTAATGTTGGCATTATTCTTTAATTATTCAGCTTCACCGTTGGCTTTAGGCCAGATTGTAAAGAGAAGTGGTGAAACAAATCCCGCAGAGTCTTTATCTTAATTTCATTACTGCCAAATACCTGTCATAATTTAGAATTTAATTTAATTTAATTTGTTAGGAAAGACTTATTTTTATTGGTGTGATGGCTAATTTAAAGGCTAAGTGTATGTACCTATTTAGAGTGCTGAGATGTTACATTGGTACAGAGGACTTATTTTATTTCTTTGTTCCAACTTTTAAGTGGCCTATACGTGTGTTATGAATAAATTATGATAAAACACATATAAATGACTCATTCTTGAAAAAAGGCAAAAGAGCTGTATGCATGTGCACATTTGAATGTGAAAGCTGTCAATCAAAACGTACTTGTCGGGCTCTGGCCGAATTCTATCGGGTTCAGGCCCTATCGGGCCTAACTTTTATGGCCTGATTACAGTTCTAATTCCATCTCCAGTTATTTTTACAATTTTTTTGAAGTCTTACCTAGAAGAATCATGTGAAGGTTTTGTGTAAATTTTAATACGTGATATTTTATGTGTGTCTAATTTTGTGTCTGAAACTTTTTGTGTTGCCGTTTGGCCAGGTCCCTTGGTAAAAGAGCATATCTCAATGGGAAATTCCTGGTAAAATAAAAGATAAATAAATAAAAAAGAGCAGTATCATAAAAAGTACCATATTTTCATAACATATGTACATTTGTCCAAGGAGATTTGATGAATCATTGAGTACTGGGGTTCTTCTGTATAGTTTATTAATGCAATCCTGCTGGTTTTGTTGCTCTACCTGCTGCATTATATCACAGATCCCTTTACAGACACTGATATGCTTCAGAGTGTAGTCCTTGTGAATGGTTGATGGCATACTCTCCAGTAGGGGGGCGGGCTTCCTGGACGAATTGGGTCGATAGGTATGGGGACTTTAGGGGTCCCCAAAAAGTAACCCAAAAATGAAAGTTAGCAAACTCAAGGCACCCTACAGTTTTATATGACTCTTTCAGTCGAATCCAATCTGTGTTATTGTAATACTGTAATTATCTTGTGCTTTTCCAGCTTTATAATAGCAATGTGTATGTTTTTTTGTAACAGTCCAAAACAAGTCCAATAATCCATCCATAATAGGGCGTGAATAAATGTCTCATGTTGTGAATTGATGCATTTTTGACACACACACAAAAAAACCATCCATATTTAATATTCCCTTGACAGTTTTGTGTAACTTCTGAGGTGCATTTATGGCACCATCAGCTAGACAGGAGTATGTGGACAAAAAAATCTGTCTCCTCTTGACTTATATCGAAATCCTCTGACATTTCTCTTTACAAATCCTAATTTTACTTCCTATGTCATCTGCTGGAAAGGCTTCACACTCCTGGTGATAAATGTACCTCTGTAGAAAAAGAAGGTTACAGTCACCCACTGAAGTTACACAAAGCTGTTTATAAAGTTTTAAATATGGAATTCTTTTACATTTCTTTTTTTTTCTTTTATTATTCGACCCCAGAGTCATGTGAAATTATAATGATTGGATGCTCTTTATTAGACTTATTAACCTGTTGGAAAAAACAAAAACAAGACCTATTGCTATTGTAGATCTGAAAAAGGACCAGATAATTATTACAATACCTCATATTGGATTCAACTGAAAGAAAAAAGTCATATATGACTCCATAAGTGTGAGTCAGTTATGGGCTAATTTTCATTTTTCGGTGAACGCATTTTTTATGTAAGTATAAAAAGTTGTGGAAGAATTAATTGAATGTGCATTAGTATTGAACCTGTGTATATGGTCTTGATTTAACGTATTTAACGGTCAATCTTAAATACGTTTTTATTTAAAAAAAAAACGTATGAACATTTAATTGCATTTATGAATGTATTATATCATCTTTGCGTCAAATTACAAAAAACTAATTACAGCTTATGTGAGGTGTTTCTAATGCAGCGCGACAGCGTCTAATAAATTCAGCGCTATTCTCTCCTCTGGCTGCCGTCATCAGTCTTAAACTTTTTTTTTCCTTTTTCTGAAAGTCTTGATAACACAATCGTGGAGTTTTTCTTTTATTATTTCAGCAAATAGGATTGTAAACACATTATTTGTTGTACTCTCCCATTCACTGCACTCTTAAGTTTACCCAACCATGACGCCTTCCGTTACTGAGAAACGCGGACATGTGAAAAGGGTCTATAATGTTAATGACAATCGAATGTTATAAAAAAAGTCACAGGTAGAGCAACCTAACAAATTTAGAAACTGTTTTCGTTTTCACTCTTTATTTAATTTGTTCATTTGTTTATTTCCTCTGGGTATCGGAAAAGAAAGGCAATATAATTTTTGGTATTTTTCCATTATATTAAACTTAATATAATTGATGCTGTGGAAATGGCTTATAATGTTTAAAAATGACTTGCAGTAGGGCTGCATGATATTGGAAAAATTTTACTTTGCGATAATTTTTTCTCTGCGATATATATAGCGATATCAATACAATTTTACCAGATGACTTAAATAGCTCTACGGTATGTGCGTAGTAATTACTTTAGATTGGTTTGGGATAATTCTGTAGGGGAGTGATATATAAATATATTTTTACGTAATTTATTTTAAAGTGAAATAAACCATGCTTTATGGTTTTCTGGATAGAGTAACAATATCCAGGTACAGAAATCGAATGTAAAAAACACTGCATAGTCATCATCATATAAATAATTCAATAAATTTAATCTTTATTAAACTTCTTTATGCACTACTAAAATGCTTTAAAATTTCTTAAAATGCTTACACAGTCATAGGCCACACATGCAGACCGTAAACTTTAACTCTGTTATGGTTAAATTTTGCTGTGTCTTCACAAATCTCATGTGTTTTGGTTTCTGGACATCTATAATTCTAACTCAACATTGCGTATTTTGCGATGTGAGTATTGCGAATGCACACGTATCACCATACAGATGCTCAAACAATATATTGTGCAGCCCTAACTTTCAATGAGGTTTGTTACATACACTCTTGTTCACCTTCTTTTACTGGTATGTGTTTGAAGATGGATTTGCATTCGCATTTTAGAACCGTTTTCATTCAATATTCACTTCAACACATCACACAGTTGACTTATTCACATTGTTGGCTTTGCAGTGAAATAATTTGAGTTGATTTTTGCCTTCTTCTGCCAGATGTGGTTTTGTGTTTGGGGTGCACTGTGTATTTAAATGGTTTGCAGATATTTGTGGGTTAACTTGAGGGAAAATACTGGAGGGTAAAGAACTGTTTTCTGATATGCATGGGCTTGTGGCTTATTTCGTTCATTCCTGTGCAGTTCAAAGCATTCACAGTCTTTAATGCTAGCCGTTGTGTGGAGATTCAACCTTGAGATTCTTATCAAATGAAGACTGATCCCTTCCAGTTAGTTTACCCAATGTCAGCCAGAGTTTGTCTTTTTGCTTCGCTGTGAATTTGTCCCATGTATAAAGGGCTTCCTGTGTTTTAGTAATGACTGTTGTTCCAGAGCTTTGTTCTCTTCCGAGAGGTCAGGTTTATGCACAGACAAAATGGTTTGTGGTTCCGAGCTTAGAAACAAATTTGTAATATTTTTCTACATTAAAGGGAAATACTAAACCAAAATGTATGGGATGAATTTAGTATCAATATTATTTGCAAATGCACACGCTGTCATCCACGTGCTCTATTAATGTTGTATATGCAATTTTACATCCACAAACAAATAACTTTCCACCTGAGTCTGTGAATTTAAGATTTGCACAAACAAAAACATGTTCACGAAAACAAATATTATGTTTTGCATTCATACATCTTAGTTTACATGCGTGAAAAGGGAGTTTTGCATTTGCGGATCAGGTGACGCACGTGTGTGAATTGATTTTTTGTTTGAATCTATACTGCCGGCTTCGTTTGAATTTTGAGACTAATTTCACGCAGTTTGACGGCAAATCCACGCGCGCGCAACTCTTGATCTGCGCGCAACTCTTGATCCACGCACAAATGTACTAATGCAGTTTAACCAGTGACCCCTAGATGGCAATCTCACCATTACAGAGCAGGCCACGTCCACAGTTTTTATAATGTTTTATAACCACCTGTTTATAACGACCTGTAAAAGCCAGCAAAGTTACAAAAATGAGTTTATTTGCAAAAACAGATATTATGTTTTATGTTGTGCATTGAAGAGTACTCACAAGTACACCAAAAAGCATGATTTATGGAAATGACTGAAACTAGAAATTTTAGTAGTTTTCAGAAATCATGTGTTTTACATTAAAGATTTTGAAGATTAACTGAGGAATCAATTGCAAAAAAACAAGATTTATTAAAGAAAATATGTGAACAAATAATGAAAATAACCTCTTCATATATCACCCTTTTAAAATATGAGACTGTTAAGAGTTAAGGGGAAATACAATGCTGGAAACACAATGAAGAGATACTGTTTCAACTCATTATCTGCATTAGATGGTTTTTGCAGGGATTAAAGAGAACGTCTTCAAGACGGGACTTTCTGTATGAAGTTTGTACAAAGTGTATACTAAAATCAAAGAGCAACAAATATTTGTACAGGAGTAGAGGTGAATGAGGTGGCAGAGAAGCTGACTTAAGCTTGCTCAGAGAAACGTTGTTGCTGTTTACTTCACTAATATTTAGCGAATATGCCTATTGATAGAAGGTAAGTGAAGAAATGTTATACCACCATGTAAAAGTATTTCGTAATATTTTAAAAATACAAAATACAGTCTTTATTGTCATACATGTTGTGGCTGCTGTATTTTGCAGTTTATTTTGATACACGTAAAATTTAGGTATTTGGTATTTTATTTTAAAATACGCTTCAATGTAGTTTGCCCATGCCTGAAAGTAATACAAGTTATTGCCAGAATAAGACAACACAGTATGTTTGCATGCATTTATTAAAATAAGAAAGATACAAATAAAGCCTATTTCCTACATGTTTCGGTAAGGGCAGAAATATTCCCTTAGGGTGAAGTATTTATAACCTTTCTTCAAAATTTTCTATCAATCATAAACCCAAAAAATGGAAGCATAGGACGTCACCATTTAAACCTATACAGAATGTTATAATGTGCTCCTGAAAGGAGATTTGACTTTCTAGTGGTTTAATGATGACCTCACACTGGCATAGAGTATCAGAATACCCATATACAGCCATTCATCCAGCTGATGCGTCGTGATATCAATTTTTGTAACTTTGCTGGCTTTTACAGGCCGTTAGGTTATAAAACGTTATAAAAACTGTGGACGTGGCCTGCTCTGTAATGGTGAGATTGCCATCTAGGGGTCACTGGTTAAACTGCATTAGTACATTTGTGCGTGGATCAAGAGTTGCGCGCAGATCAAGAGTTGCGCGCGCGTGGATTTGCCGTCAAACTGCGTGAAATTAGTCTCAAAATTCAAACGAAGCCGGCAGTATAGATTCAAACAAAAAATCAATTCACACACGTGCGTCACCTGATCCGCAAATGCAAAACTCCCTTTTCACGCATGTAAACTAAGATGTATGAATGCAAAACATAATATTTGTTTTCGTGAACATGTTTTTGTTTGTGCAAATCTTAAATTCACAGACTCAGGTGGAAAGTTATTCGTTTGTGGATGTAAAATTGCATATACAACATTAATAGAGCACGTGGATGACAGCGTGTGCATTTGCAAATAATATTGATACTAAATTCATCCCATAAAAATGATGATATATTTAGATTATAAGCAGCACTAAAGCACACATAAACAAATAACAATACCAGCAAAAGTTAAAAACAAACCACCTTTTGGTATAACAAATTAATTAAACTCTGTAAAATATACCATAAAATTACTAGTTGTAAACCGTATACAGGAAGAAAACTTACTGTTAAACAAGTTTTTACTGTTTTACGGTAGCAATTTTACTGGTTTGTCACAGTTAAAAACACTGCCATTGGAAATGCTTTTGAATACATTAAGGAAATATATTGTTTAACAGGTTTTTACTGTTTTAACAGTCTTTTTAAAATATATTTTTTCCTATTAAAACACTGCCATTTTGAATCTGTATTTTTTTTTTTTAAGAAAAATCTACTAAGCAAACAAATAAATAAATATACGGCAAACACATACGTAATGGATGATGTTGGACAAAGACCTTGAGGATCCACATGCAGATTATTAAAGTAAGGTCGTGCAGGCAATGGTGAGTAACAGTAGCATAAGGGAAATTCAATAAAATTCATCAAAATACACAGGCAAAAGGTGAGGCTAGGCGGCAAAGAATCAAACAATGATACACAAACAAAAAGGTCAAAACACGGGAAGACAATGGAAAACACTTTGTAATGTTTGTGACTCGAAACAAGACTCTGCACAGTAGGTGAGAGAGAATATAAAGTCCAGCTAATCAGTCTGTGATGAGCTGCCAGCTGTGTGAGTGTAATCAGTGGGAAACAGGAACCGGTGTGTGCGACATTCCATGATGGGAGTTGTAGTTGGTTACTGTGACGTGTGTGCATCTGCAATAGATCGCTGGAGATCACAACAACATAAATATCTTAAAAGAAGTTTGTTTACAAACTAATTTCGAGAGGATCACGTGCTTATGATTTACCATGGCTGGCCGCACATTATCTAATCACAATCTTCCAATCATATGATTCCCCTTCTACTATAAGTAACCACAGTTCCAGTCCACAGTTATCTTCGTATGGAAGAAAACCCTCCTTTCCTCCCCCTTCTCCCTCTTTTCTTTGATCGGGCGGCATGGCGGCTCAGTGGCTAGTACTGTCGCCCCACAGCAAGAACACTGCCAGCCCTGGTCCTCGCCAGGCTGGTGGGTGTTTCTGTGCGGAGTTTGTATATTCTCCCCGTGTCCGTGTGGGTTTCCCCCAGGCCCTCTGGTTTCCTCCCACCAACCAAAGATATACATAATTCATGACAGATTAAACAATTCCGGCTCCGGTCTAACTCCCTTCCTCCTCGGGTGTTTCCCTTAGCTGCTGCAGCGGGGAGTTTGAGAGCTACCTAAGCTCAAGCTCCCCTCTCGCTCTACGAACGGGAGGGAGCCCTGGGCTCGAGGATCCCTTGAGCTCAGGGCTCTCTCCCGGGACAGCATGCCAAACAAGCTTATATCAAATCATCAGCTAAGTGTGAAAAAGGTATTAAAAAATATTTGTTTAATTTATAATGTGGACCAGTTTACACCAGTGTCTGAAAGTGCAATAATCCTACTAGTATTAAATAATCCTACTAGTTACCTTTAATTTGACATGATTTAACTAGTCATTTAACATGACTAGTTACCTTTTATATTTAATGCAATACATTTGTTGTTTATAAGACTGACAGTGTAGCCTTTTCATAGAGTAGCACAATTTTGGAAAATAATGTTTGACTGTTTGCTTTGGTTGCGGTTATGAAAAGTCACTACGTCTCAATAACAATGGTCAAAGGAGCTGAGTCACCACTGAAAAGTACTCAACCAGAAGTCATAATGTTTGTTTTTAATTTTGTGGTCATCCCCTAAGAAAACAAAACGTCACTTTGCTTAAGACTTGATTTGTTGTGCTAGTTGTTCTTTACTTTATGCTCTAATTCATAGCTGCTGCTGGAGTCTTTACCCCTTGCTTTGTTTTTGCGATAAACATGGTTTGTCATAGATAAGCTGATCTCTTTAGTGACGTGGCTCTCTACTGTGCAGTAACATTCTGATCTTGGCTGTCCTCCACTCCCAGACAAATGAGTATATTTTGCTTCAATCCGTTGGGATTATGGTCTGTGCTGGAGAAGGAGGGGTGGGAAACAAGGGGAAAGGGAAAGAGGATGAATCAGGAGCAGGTGGTCGTGCCAGTGTCACATGGGCAGTTTGTTGGCACATGTGGATTTAACTGACAGACTGTGCAGTCAAGATGTCAAATGTCAGCCATTTTTAATCATTGCCAATGTCTTGTCAGTTTTTAATCTTGCAAACTTCATCCAGTTTTCAGTGATTTATGAATTCAATTCAGTTATTCCTTTAAAGCTCATAATAAGCTCTGGTCATTTTGACATAGAAGAAGCGCTTAATAATGGATTTTGCTTGTAGATCACAAAAATGTTGTTTTATTTTCAAATAATTTGCATTAAAAAAATTAAAGATATAACAAACAGAATACATCAAAGAGTCATGTTTGGGATTAAATTAAATTTTTAATAATTTATTTGAGTACTTTTGATGTGGTTTGCTTAAGACATGGCAGCCTGTTTTAATTATTACAGTTCTAGTCCTTGATTTTGATTGGTTAAGCCACTCCAAAGTTTTTGTAATTTATTCGTCAAACTGTATATTGCTTTGACAAATTCATCATTTCCTTTTCAAAGAAACTCTTCTCATGCAGGGAGTGTGTTGATATGCATGTGTGCGTGTCTTGTCTGGAAGCCCTGTTTCTGAAATGCATGAGCAAATGTATATATTATTTAAATCAGTGGTTGTGAGGAGATGATCTAAATCAGGTGTATGTGTAAAATAAAAAGATTAAGTTGAGAAGCACTGATTGAAAAAAAGTATATATTTATTTTGTTTGGCTGTGTGTTCAGTGTTCACTCACTGAGTTACAGGGTTCAACAAAAAATCCTTCATGTTGTCACAACACAAATCGATTAAGTTAACTTAATTATTTTTTACAAATCAAAGCAGACTGGACATAAAACAGTTAAGAATGTGTTGATTCAGCTCATTTTAAATAAGTAGTTTGAAGAAGTAACCAAAATATTTTTTTGAATGTAGATGAGCCTGCACTATGGTGCACTAACAGTCTGGTTTAAACTACAAGAATACTATTGAAATATGATCAGATACTGTACACATGTGTGTGGGGAAATGTCAATTGTTTTGTTTGAATGTAAAAAACTAAATGGCATGAGTACAGATCCTGTTTCTGTTTGTTCTTTATCAGCACTTAAGAATATTCCATTGCTGTTTACCTTTATCGTCAGAAACTATTTCTCTAGTGCACTCTCAGAAATAAAGGCACGCGAGCTGTTACCAGGGTGGTACCTTTTCAAAAGGTACACATTTGTACAGAAAGGGTCCATATTAATACCTAAAGGGAACATGTTAGTACCTAAAAAGTACGAAAGTGTTCCTCCTAAAATTGTTAGGTACTAATTGTTAGGTTCCTCCTAAAATTGTTAGGTACTAGGTACTTTTGAGGTATTAATATGGACCCTTTAGATACAAATGTGTACCTATTGAAAAACTACCACCCCAGTGACAGCTCGCATACCTTTTTTCTGACAATGTAGGAGCATTGAATTATTTTAAAAGCATCTTATAAATGCAAGTATTTTATCCATAATAAAAGTATTTTGGGGTGACTGTTTTATTAAAGCAAGTAATGAGCCCCATGAAGACAGTAACAAATTAATTCGCACATGTTATATTGTACCACATTCTCTCTTGCTTTTGTGTCATCAGTCACGTTGAGCTCTTTTTATTCCTCAGGTTGACGGAGTCATCAGGATCTCTCACTGATGGACCGGTTAACTACAAATACAAGACTAAATGCACTTGGCTTATTGAAGGATAGTAAGTATCATCATGTCTAAAGTCTATTTTATCCATTTAGCATTCATTATTCACCAAAAGCTTTTGATAAAAGCAACAAACAAAATGCTGATGAGAGCAAATGTATGATTTATTTGTTCCATTAGTGGATGTTGTGCATATAAAATTACATATAGATTTTTTAAGAATTAGGTGAATGTGTTTTCTGTTTTATTTCAGCCCAAATGCTGTGCTCAGGCTGAGGTTTAACCATTTTGCCACAGAGTGCAGTTGGGATCATATGTATGTCTTTGATGGAGACTCGATTTATGCACCATTGGTAGCTGTATTCAGGTGAGTAGAGCTGGAATCAGTGCTATTGCAATACAAACACCCTGACACAAATGCCAATAATTTCCTTAAAGAGCCCCTATTATGGGTTTTCAAAAATGAGCTTTCATGCAGTGTGTAACACAGCTGTAAGTGAAGTGAAATGTCCAGCTAAGGCTTAAATCTGAAAGTGCACAATGTTTAAAACTATTGATTCATCTATAAAAGAGTCGACTCATAGTTTATCAAACGAATCGCCAGTGCTTACAAGTCTTTAGCCGTTTCGGCATGATGTGAACACGAAACATAAGCCCCGCCCATTTGTGCGCATGCAGCCCCAGGAGATTCGAAACCCCCAACCCTGCCCACAAACAACAGCCGCAAGCAAAAGTTGCCAGATTGGGCGGTTTTGAATTTGATTGTGCAGGTAAAAACCTTCTGCAGAGGGTTTGGACTGGAATCAGTCAGCTACATCTGGCAACAAAGAGAAGAGCACTGTGCTCAGCTGGAGATTATTGGAAGTGTCCAGATGAACCAGATATGAGACTGTGAAGGGACAGTGGTTGAGGTTTATTTCTGCAGAAATGCCTCAGCATTATAGCCCAACCTTGTGCTGTGTTCCCTCTGAGGAGTTCTCCTGAAATCTACACGCTTACAACTGAGGATTCGTCGACCGTTTGTTAAAGGAAGGATAAGAAAAGACTAGTGATGTATGCAGGGGCGGACTAGCCATAGGGAGCACCGGGACATTTCTCGGTGGCCTGACGGTGAATCTGTCCTGCTATCCAACAAGTGTGAGTAAGTGCGATTAAAACGGTTGCCTCATTGTTTTCTCTAGCTTGTAAATGATGCATTTAATTGTGTTTTGTAACTTGTAACCGCTTGTAGTGTATCTGGTTAACTTGTATTCTCATATCGCGTCTAAAAGCACGTTGTAAACGCGACGCGTGCCGAATTGTTTACGGATTAAAATGCGTTTGTGAACTTGTGTTCCTCTGTTGTTTGTCATTGCTATGGCTACATCAGCTCTCCTACACATGTGCGGCGGTCCTGTTTCATAATGGTTCAGCTTTTGCTGCTGTGTGCATTAATTCTGCATGTGTGTTAAGAATAAAGCAATGTGCTGGGAGACTGGGGGGTTAGGTTCAGGGATGAGGTGTCTGAAATACGGGTGACTCCTGGGAAAAACGAGTGTTGGCAGATATGCTCACGCACACACTATGACTACTTTAATATTGATAAGCTGTGGTGGGCTTTCTCTCGCGCTGAATGATGTGGACCAATCGCAACAGACTGGGTCATCGGTCCAATGAGCTCAGTTATGACCCTTTTTAATGTATAATGAATTCATATCAAGAATAAAATCATTGTTTTTACCTACAAAATTCATATAACCATAAATAAAAGTAATTTATGCATGAGTAAACCTATTGTACATCATTAAAAGTGTAACAAAGTAGTCAAGAACACATTGGCCTCTATCATACACCCAGCACAATAAGGTACAAGACTTGTTTGCCCTGATTTGTTGCTATTTTCAGACCAGTGCAACCCTAATTTTCACGTTTTGCACCACATTGTTTAAATAGCAAATCCATTTGCGCTGCTTTGTTGACTCATGGGTGTGCTGGTCTCTAAAGGAGGTGTGTTAAGGCACATTGTTGGCACGTTGCTATTCTGAGAAATTGAAATAGACTGCGCCGTTGATCATGTAAAAAGCAGGTCTAAAGTCCAGCGCGGAACACGTTAGTTATGCTCCTATGCGGGTTTAAATGCTTACACATTGCTTCAGACACGATGTACAGCAATACACAAATTTCATATTTGCATATGAAAAAGAACAGGATTCAAAAGTTACAAAAATTATTTTTTAATTAAAAAAAACTGCATGCCTTCTTCATCTCGGGCTTTTTTTTGTTTATTCATGACAATTTACATTTGTATAATGTCATTATTAATAGCAATATTATTTAGTTGTATGCATATTCATATTTGTTTCAATAAAAGCAAGTTTAGATTTGTCTGCCTGTCGGATTTTGGAGACATATGCATCACCATTTGGGGCATAAGAATTGGACTTGTGTTTGAATGACACACTTCCTAATTATTATTCCTTATTATTGTTCTTTTATTTGATTGCTGGAAATTAGTTTTGAAACATCCTTTGTGCTTAACAAACGAAATTATATATGTAGGCTAATGGATGTCTTCAGCGGAGTGAGTTTCCACTGTTTCCTTACTCCACAAAAGTAAAGGAGTAAAGTAAAGAGTAAAGGTAAAGTAAAGAGAAAATAAAGTGGCCGATTGTAGGAGGCTTGTTCTTTATCCTTGCACTGCAGATGGGCTGTTAAACTGTTTTCTCACTAGTAAAGCATTCCGTTTTTCCATTCAGTTTTATCACTTACTAAGTCCACCATGTAAATAGCAAATGCGCCATGGCGTGATGCAACTGACTCTTAAAGGAATGGGAGATGAGACTCTGATTGGTTTAATGCGTATTATGCTCAAAACATGCCCATACCTCATGAAGAGAATAAGCTCCACCATGTTAGACTATGCGCCAGGGCACAAACCATATTTTTCTTTTCTTAAAATAGCAAAAGTGGATTCGGACACACCCTTAATGCTTTTGCACCATGCGCTTTAGACTTTGCGCCTAGATCGTTAAAATAGAGCCCATTATGTCAAGTTAAATCAACTTATCAAAAACACCATGAAATCAAAACAGAATAAGCCAACCATGATTAGATCTTGAAAATTTTATGCCTGGCTGTCTAGTCAGTTTGTGGGAAGTGCATACTGTATGTGTAAAACAATTGGCGGTTGATTCCACTGTGGCAACCCCTGATGAACAGGGATTAAGCTCATGAAAAGTGAGAGTGTGTGTTAAATTTATGAACGATATTTAAAGCAAGTACATTGTAAGAATCTGTAATTAAATGATCTAAAAATTAACAGTGTTGCCTTACTTTACTTTTTTATCAGAAAAGTAATTTAATTGTAACTAATTTCATTCAACACTGCTTGTAATAATCAATACATTGGAAAATACAAAACAATACAAAACAATACATTAGAAAAATTCCTTCATTCAAACCGACTTCTCAACCCTTGTACTACCTCTCCTGTTCCTTTTCTTCTTCTGAAATGTTGACTCTGATGTCTTTTTAATGAGATGGACCTTGTGTGGACACACCTGCTGTGTACTTGTGTGTGTTTGTGGTGTCTGGTTCACTGGATATCTGTGTCCTGTGGTGTGTCTGAAAGTCCCAGCTGGTTGTCTACTTTGTTGTGTTGAAGTCCTGAATTTGAGCTTATCCTCTTGTTTATTAGAAGAATATCAGACAGTCAGGTTGATACAGTAAAGCTTTATTCTGCGTTTGATGCTGTTTTCTGTCCTGAAACTTGAACGGAAAGGAAGTCAGTCTTTTCTTTAATGTTTACATTAAGGTGTGTTTTTGGTTGATTGGATCACAAGAAGATGAGGGAGAATTGTTCTAGTTTAGATGTGCTGTTTGGATTGGTCTCTTTTGTCCACCTTCAACATCTTTTCTGATTTCTTTCACAGGAGGTCGGAATACATTTATATCTATGAGCTATTTTTGTGTCTTTATCTAGTGTTGTAAAATTAGCTCTTGCAAATTGCTTAAAGACATAGTTCACCCCCAAAAAATAAATAAATAAAATTCTGTGATAAATTACTTACCCTGTACTTTATTGAAGCATATTTTTGTTTTTCTTCATATGTCATGTTTTCTGCTTCTGTTAAACACAAATAAATATATTCTGAAAAATGCTAAAAACTGGTAATTATACTATATATGTTTCACTTTTATCATTGTCAGTGGCTACCAATTCCCATCATTCTTCAAAAAGCTTTCCTTTAGTGCTTTTTATGTCATTTTTTAAATAAAGTTGGACATTGAGCAAGTTAAATTAACCCGTCTAGTGCACTTTAAAAGTTTAGAATTAAGAGTACCACCCAGCTAACAAGACCCCTGGGATGTCCCATAAATGGCCTCTGTGGACATATTTGTTCCCCTGGGTCATAAGTCGGGTGTACCGCCCACACTAGTGAGATGTCCAGAGCACATACAGTACTACAGGCATTGGTGTGATGTCTGGAGGATGTACTATGGAGGATCACGTGATAGTGGCGGGTCATACCACAGACATTCACATGACGTAGGTGTGGCGTACAGTGGTTGTTCACAGGATATGACTGACATATAAAATTCTATAAAACTGATTTGACTACACATTTAAAGTTTTATTTTAAACTATTTTGCTTATTTGCATTATATAAAATTATTTAAAGAAACAACAAAAAAGAAAGAAGACTGTCTGACATAGCACACACAGATAATATTTTAATATCATAATATTCCTGGAGATCTATCTTCCTGCAGATTTCAACTGCAACCTTAATCAAACACACCTGGTTTTAATTACCATGTGCTTCTTCAAGTTGGTTTAGTTGTGTTTGATTAGGGTTGGAGCTAAATTCTGCAGGAAGGTAGATCTCCGGGAACAGGGTTGGGCATCCATGATTTAGAGAAATTCCTAACATCAGTGGGACAGGCTATTGCAGAAAGATACATTCATTCATTTTCTTTTCCGCTTAGTCCCCTTTATTAGTCTGGGGTTGCTACAGTGGAATAAACCGCCAACTTATCCAGCACATGTTTTACACAGCGGATGCCCTTCCAGCTGCATCTATGGGAAACATCCATACACACTCATTCACACACATACACTACGATAATTTAGCCTACCCAATTCACATGTACCACATGTCTTTGGACTGTGGGGGAAAACTGAGGAAACCCACATGAATGCAGGGAGAACATGCAAACTTCACACAGAAATGCCAACAGACCTAGCCGAGGCTCCAACCAGCGACCTTCTTGCTGTGAGGCGACAGCACTACCTACTGCGCCACTGCATCGCCCAGAAAGATACATGAAGAATTAAATAAAAATTCCAAAATTACTGTTTTGAAGTCTCCAGCACATCCTCTAAATGGCCACTGCGAATGTCCCCTTGACGTCATGATGTAGGATTATTGCGGATGTTTACTGGACATGCAGCTATTCAGGATGCTTTTATATATAAAATATAAAAATGCATATAAAAATAAAATGACAATTACGGTGACGAAAAATTTACAACCAAAGTTCTAAAAATGTACTAAACAACATCACTTTGATGAACTTTTTTGATCTTCTTCAAAAATCAATTGTTAGCTTATATTTAAAAAATCCAGGGACTGAATTACTGTGCTGAAATACTATGAGAATTTGTTCATTCACACTTTCCGTTTACACATCTTGAACTATGTATGTTTTTGTGTTTATGCATTGATCATTTCTTGCACTTGTGACAATGTATGTGTAATAAACATGTAAACATGCTGTCCTCCACCTGATTAAAACAGGTGTGCTCAGCCCTTAATTTGACACGCCTCAGAGCAGTGGTGTTGTAGCATTGCCAGCAGCACTGAGCGCAGGTATGATGCTGTTGTGGAAATGTACTGCTTAATTTTTCTTGATTCAGGGTTTGTACGGTCAAGAAAAACCTGGAAAGTTCTGGTATTTTGACAGAATTTTCCAGGCATGGGAAAACGAAAAGGAAAAACAAATGAAACCATGTTTTTTGGAAAGCATTTAGCAGATAGTTTAGCATATTTTAATTGACAATATTTGTTACCAGTGTTGGGGAATCATATCATGCACACATGATACACTCCATACATATGCAGAGATGATAGAAACACTATACATATACACACGATACACTCCATACATATGCACACCATAAATATACACATAATACATTTTATACATATACACACACACATGATACATTCTATACATACACACACATGATACACTCCATACATATACACTCCTATCAGGCTCTGGGATAGAACCCGGGTCTCTGGCGTGAGAGGTAAGTCATGTAACCACTGAGCTAGTGGAAGCTGATGAATCTAACATGTGTGTACAGAGAGTCATCTGTACACTCTATACATATACATACATGATACACTCTATACCAATGGTCTTAAACTCAATTCCTGGAGGGCCGCAGCTCTACAGATTTTAGCTCTAACCATGGGCGTCGCTAGGCCTATTTTAGGTCCTATATTTCTACTCAGCCCCCCCCCCCAAAACTTTTCCGATTAGCTCATAAACTTTAGACCAAAGTATCGTCTCTGTCCCCTTTACATTTGATATGAAGACAGCGGCAGAATTCGGCTCCTCCCCGTCTTTCGTTTTTCATTTGATCAGCAAACCACAGCTGTGCAGAGCGAGAGAACAAGGTGTGTGTTTATCCATAAATTTCTATAAAATATTCTTATTTGCAGTTCTATGCTATGGATACACTTGTACCCCAGTGTCATATAGGAGCATTGATTTTCCAATGTACTGTTTCTTTAGTGCTCACCTCTTAATCACAGCTGTTTCCTCCAGCGAAAATGGAACTCTTAACAGAACATTTTACTAATATACCATTATTATTACCTACCATTATAAAACACATTACAGTGCATGTGGCATTATCTATACCACAATCATGCACAGAAAGGATTAAACATAGTGACAGAACCACTTAGTGAATGTACTCAACTGTCAGTCACTGACAGAGATAGAGACAGAGATAGATTTAGTTTCTTGAAGTATGTGAATTAGTATAAAATATACGTATATATATATATATATATATATATATATATATATATATATACG
>CAIGQQ010031933.1:2901580-2914114 GCA_903798035.1 Danio albolineatus
CACACACACACACACACACACACACACACACACACACACACACACACGCACACACACACACACGCACACACACACACACACCCCCACACACACACACACACACACACAGACAGACAGACCCCAAGACTGGCTGCATGTTCTTCACTCTCTGGCTTTTGATTGGCAAAGCAAGTGAAAGGAGCTGCACAATGCATCAAACAACGCTTCGCTTACAGGGCTCGGGGTGTTTGACAAAGTGTAGAGAGGAGTGCTGAGTGGATGCAGAGTGACACAAAGTGCTTTCTCTCTCTGTCACACACACACACTCACACACACACACACACACACAATGAGGTCAAAGCAGAGATGGCACATAATATGGAAAGGGAAAGCAAGAAGGAGTGAAAGACTTTGGGAACCCAATGTGCTTTTTGAAGTTAGAGTTTTGGAATAGACTAAAAGGAAAGGAGAGAAAGGAAAGAAGGTGTCACTTGTATACATGAGCAGCTGTGTAACTTGACAATTAGTTGTTAACTTTTCAAATTTGTGTTTATGAAAGTGCTTATGGGTCCTTTCAGTGAATGAAAACCATACAGCAGGACCAGTGCAGTCTGGCTTACATGTAAACAACTCTTATTATGAATGATTGTCTTTAGATGACCAATGTATAGTGTGTGCCTTTAGATGACATGTATAGTGAGTGACCTGTGTAGTCCGATTACTGAATAAATGAACAAGATCATTTCAGTGAAACAAAAGCATACTACATAACTTCAGTTTAGTTTTATAAATGAACTATACCATACTTAAAACGAAGTCATGATGCCATTTCGCACAAAATTGTTTGCTTTGGCTAAATTTAAACTTTAAACCACCATTGGCATTTGGTGATGCAATCTTTATTGTAGAGTGTAATTATAAATGAAATCAATACTGACACTGCTTTTTTAAAATGTACACAGTAAAGCTTCTTGCTTTTAAGCAGTCTATTGTTTATTGTTGTCTATAAATACACCTGACTTTACTACTTGACTGCCAATGCCAAATTGCAGGTTGTGTGAACATCCATATCAGTATCATTAGAGGCTTTAATTTTTGTTATTGTTAGGAAAATATGTAACATGTAATCACAATGTTGCTGAGGTATTTTGAACTACTTTTTACTCCTAAACAGTGCTGTAGTGTAGACTGATTCCTGGCATATTGTGTGCAGTATGATTCCCGACCAAATGATTTTTGGATTTGGTTCTTTTAGTAAATCATAACAATATAGTGATACATTTAGTCAGATTGTGAACAACTTTTCTGGAGTTGTTTTCTTATTAGAGAATGAAGAACATTCAGCATAAACTAATGGATTACTTTTTGATTCAACTGTATTTTCAGGATTTAATGTTTGTGTAAAAAAACATGAGAACTTAAGAAAAATAAATAAATTAACATTTTTAAAACTTTTTTTGGATGAACTTTTAGAAAATTCTGTCCTTATTTACTTACCGGTTAAATTGTTTTCAACACAAGTAGTCAATCCACTTAAACTAGTTTAAAACAAATAAGTTAACTTAATTCTTTCAAGTTGTAACTAAAATAATACATGTAATACAACACAATACAGCTAAAACAAATCGATTGTGTGGACCCCAGCATTTTTACTGTATACACTCACTGGCCACCGGTACACCTGTCCAACTGCTTGTTAATACAAATTTTTTTAATCAGCCAATCACATGGCAGCAACTCGATGCATTTAGGCATGTAACAAGCCTAGCATCAGAATGGGGAAGAAAGGTGATTTAAGTTACATTGAATGTGGTGTGGTTGTTGGTGCCAGACGGGCTGGTCTGAGTATTTCAGAAACTGCTGATCTACTGGAATTTTCATGTACAACCATCTCTAGGATTTACAGAGAATAGTTCGAAAAAGAGAAAATATCCAGTGAGTGGCAGTTCTGTGGGCACAAATGCCTTGTTGATGCCAGCGGTCAGAGGAAACTGGCCAGACTGGTTTGAGCTGATAGAAAGTCAACAGTAACTCAAATGACCACTCGTTACAACCGAGGTATGCAGAGGAGCATCTCTGAATGTAAAACACGTTGAACCTTGAGGTGGATAGGCTACAGCAGCAGAGAACCATTCCGAAGAACAGGAAACTGAGGCCACAATTTGCGTAGGCTCACCAAAATTGGGCAATAGAAGATTGAAAAACATTGCCTGGTCTGATGAGTCTCGATTTCTGCTGCGACATTTGGATGGTAGTGTCAGAATTTTTAGCATCAACATTATGAAAGCATGGATCCAGCCAGCATTGTATCAATGGTTCAGGCTGGTGGTGGTGGTGTAGTGGTTTGGGGGATATTTTCTTGGCCCACTTTGGGCCCATTAGTACCAATTGAGCGTTATATCTATGCCATAGCTTACCTAAGTATTGTTGCTGACCATATCCATCACTTTATGACCACAGTGTACACTTCTTCTGATGGCTACTTCCAGCAGGATAACACCATGTTATGAAGTGTGAATCATTTCAGACTGGTTTCTTAAACATGACAGTGAGTTCACTGTACTCAAATGACCTCCACAGTCACCAGACTTCAATCCAATAGAGCACCTTTGGGATGTGGTGTTACGGGAGATTCATATCATGCATGTACAGCGAAAAAATATGCAGCAACTGCGTGATGCTATCATGTCAATATGGAGCAAAATCTCTGAGGAATATTTCCAGTACCTTGTTGAATCTATGCCACGAAGGATTAAGGCAGTTCTGAAGGCAAAAGTGGGTCCAACCCAGTACTAGTAAGGTGTACCTAATAAAGTGGCCAGTGAGTGTATTTATTGGTATATATTCAGGTATATCTTATTTTGTGTTCTACAGAAAAAAACTCAAATTGGTTTGTAACAAGTCAAGAGTGAGTAAATGAGGACAAAATTAAAATGACATCACTTTACGGCTTGTGAAACTTAAATAAATGTAATGACTGACTAATGTTTGCAACACAATACAAGTTGATGATTGTGTGCACAAGTGCTTCATACATACAGTACATGTGTGTTTCTTCATGTGGATAAAAGTCTCTGTGGTGCCATATTACTGATGGCGTCCGTCTGCGTATCTGACCTAGCCTGTGGAGAGTGACCTTCAGACCAACTGTTCCATCCCATAAGCTAAACGCTCATGCACACGCTGTATTACAATAGCCAATGAGATGTGTGTTTGCTTCTCCCCAGGTTTATTCTGAAGGAAAGTGGTCTGGCACGATACCTCCACTCCGCTGTGCTGATCAGTGGAGTTCTGCTGGTGTTTGGTGGAAACACTCATAACGACACCTCGCTCAGTAACGGGGCCAAATGTTTCTCCTCCGACTTCCTCTCCTATGACATCGGTATGGACCACCTGTGACCTTCTTCTCTTATTACACTAGCATTACCTTAAAGATGAAATGTGGAATAGGAATATCCTGTTTGAAATCAATAATAGTGCCTGTGTTTGGAAACGTTCGCAGTTAGCTCCTAATGAAGCTTTAAAATGTACACTTCCACCACACTTTGAATTCATTAGCCATATGCGCTATGATTTATGACTCTTGAATATGAATGGGTCCAGTGACGTATTGTGAGAAACAGAATGCATGCTCAGTCAGCGCTACAGTTACTGTAAATTGTTTCGTTGGAGCTGCTGCAGTGTGATGTTACTGACAGTTCATTACAGAAAGCTGATAAGCCAGTGGAGATCTACTGGAATGCACAGTTGAGTCATAATGGATTTTCCCAGAATATGCCGACATATGCAAGCGAGACACACACATACACAGGATGCGATGCTGCATGTGTGGTGTCTGTAATCAGATCTTTGGTGCTCTCCTTGTGGAAGACCTCCCGGTGCACAACCTTTAAATAGTCTACATACCACTTTATCGCTGCTCTCACTTTTCACTTTTTGAAAGCGAGTGTCTGTGGCTCTGTTCCAAAACCTGATGCTGCCTATGTAGACAGGATTTTAAGGAATCATATGCTCAAGACGTGAAGGGAATGGTATAATTTAGCTGCCCTCTAAGATTCCTTCATTAATCAAATTTTAAGGTCAATCCCAGAATGCAGTGCACGAGTCTGGAGAAAGAAAGCACGAGATGGTGTACAAAATGAATAAAATGTCAAATGTATACCAAATGGAGCACAGAATTGAAATGCCAACAATTCATTTATGACAACAAAAGCTCTCAAAATGCTGAAATGAACACTTCTGTTTCATGTTTCACACAAAATATAATTATGGGGCAGATTATTGATTAATAAACATTTATTACTTTGTAATTCTTTGCAAAATAATTGATATAGATTACGCTCTTTAATCTATATTAAAACAATTTAATCATATCACATGATTCGTAAACCAATATATTTTATTGTTTGCATCACATAAGCAGCTCCACAGGTATGACTTTTCAGATTTAGTAAACTTGCTTGGCAGCTGTTGAACAGTCAAGAGAACTAATTGTTGATGTAGGCAAAGTTAACAATAATTAATACATTAATTCATTTTCTTTTCGACTTAGTCCCTTTATTAGTCCCCAGAATGAACCGCCAACTTATCCAGCATTTGTTTTACGCAGCAGATGGCCTTCCAGCAGCAACCCATCACTGGGCAACACCCATACACTCTCATTCACATACATACTGTACGTTACAGACAATTTAGCTTACCAAATCTACCTATTTAGTGCACGTCTTTGGACTGTGGGGGAAACCGGAGCACCTGGAGGAAACCCATGCAAACATGGGGAGAATATGCAAACTCCACACAGAAATTGACCTAGCCGAAGCTCGAACCATTTTTTTAAATCACAAAATTAACCACATTTTCGGGAATTACCACCACAAAATCATTTTTATTGAAAAAAATTTTTTTTTTAGATATACATCCTTGTACAGTTTTGTGTAGGTTTACCATTTTGATTAGTTTGTTTTTTGCTTCCTTGTTGTGCATTCATTATATTATTCATTATATGTCATGAAAAACTTGGTGGTCTGGCTAATATAATGAATGCACAACAAGGAAGCACAAAACAAACTAATCAAAATGGTAAACCTACACAAAACTGTACAAGGATGCTAAATCACTTACTGCAACTTTACATTGAAAGTAAGAAAAATTCATGTACATACAGTTTTAAAAACCAGATGCATTTACACTTGTCCAGTTTTGTCTGGAATGCATCCTAGATACCTCCTGAAGTGGTTCCAGTGATCAGATTTATATTTACTTCAACAGTTACTTAGAATTATGTCAAAATATTATTCCTAAACGATCTATGCTTTTTCAACTTCATTTATTATAGTCTTCAGTAATAACGTAAGTTGAAATAATTATTTTAGGTAAAAACAAGTTGAAGTAATTAGTTTTTACAATTTGATGCAATTTTTTTTAGTCTCTGCTCCATTCAAGATGGGCTCTGGAAAGTTTAATCTTAGTATACTCTCTGTGTGTTATTGTTTTCAAATACTGAAACCTTTTGTTGCCAATTTGAGTGTTTTATCTATGAGCTTTAGAATGCGTCTTCCTATACAGCACACCAAGACTACTTGCTAGGTTTTGGAACACAGCATGTGAGTGTGTGTTTCTCTAGTCATGCAGATCATTTGTAAATCTGTAAGCACAGACACAGCTGAGAGGCTGTTAACGTTGGTTTACAGGTATCCTCCATTTGACCTTTCTCAAGGCAAGACCTCTGTGATGGATTGCTTCTGAAACCTTTGGCCTCTGTAATATAATGTCTGCCATAGGCATCTGTCTGAGGGTATTTGGTGGTATAGATTCATTCCTTTCTTCACTGGGTGGTGCTGTGCCACAGAGCTTATGGAACGAGTTTTGCTTGTAGGCTTTGCAAGTTCACATAACTTTCTTCTGCATAGTCAGACACCGTAAACATTGATGACACTTTAAATAATCACTTATAGTGGGCTGATATAGAGAACAAAGTGTACACGTCGTGTATTTCATTGCACTTGTGTTGAAATATTAAACACCAATTAACGTACTCAACTTATTTCAGCCAATCCTAGATAAAGTTTATGACTGTTGTCTGATATTCTCCACGGTTTGCATTGCCCCCGTTGAGAGTGTTGCATACACTATAGGTTTACTATGGCCTTTGGCAACTTTGTCTAATGTGAGTTTCTGAATGGGAGACTTTTACGAGGAATTTCGGTGAATGATTTAAAGTGTTCCTTTCAGTGCTGACAGTAATATTTAGCCATCATTAAATCCTCATAAAAAGCAGCCGAATGCCAGCGGGCCAGATGGTGTCTGTTATTTTATGAATATCTTTTACAATACCTTAGACAAGGAGGTTGTGGAGCCAAGGGAGGGCGAGCGAAAGGATGAGAGGAAGTGAGAGATTGCACTAGTTTTTTTTTTTTTTGCAAAATCCTCCCACTGTGTTTTGTACTTTAGTAACAGCAGACTGGCAACTTTTGGCACCTGCTGCAGTATGTTTGCGCAGTATTTTTCAGCTCAAGGCTTCTGCTGGTTCTCTTCTGGTCTCAAGGAGTGTTCATTTTTTGGCTTGATTCTGGTTTGGCTTTGTGTGCTCAAGCCACTTTGTCTGATTGGACAGCCCTTGACTGGCTTTACACAAGCTGGCTGCAAGAGTCTGTCCACATATCCATCACTAGCGCTAAAGCACTGGCCCAAAATCTGCTCCACTCACTTAATTCATTAAAGTAGCAAATTAGGCCATTTTCTAATCACCAGCAGGCTTCCTGGAAATGCTTCTGTACAATTGCTCATAGCTGTTGCTCTCCTGTTCTTCCTGCTGAGGATACAGAGGACAACCTTTACAGCCTGCCGCAGTCTGTATGAAACATATTAAAGTAATGAACAAACACTTTTTCTTGACTTTATACTGCGTAAAATGCTGTTTGTGCTAAAATTAATGTTTATTACTGGATTAGTTATGATTGCACTGATTATAGTTTCTTTTGAATTGTACCTTTGCTTTTCCCTGCAGCTGCGACTGTACTTTAAAGCCTGGTGCAACATGCCTCTAAAACCTGTGGAAACAGATTGCCTCAGTATTGGAAGCAGTTAGTAGTTAATCCTATTTGAATTGGTAATGCTTGATAAAACTTGATATTGGGGACTCATGTGCTTTAGTTGATCAGAAACTTATAGAGTTTACACAAAAATGTGTGTGGCATTGCTTTGTAATCTTGATGTTTCACAATTTATGTGCATTCTCTGATGAAGTTGAAGCATAAAGCAGCAATAATAGAGATTCATAAATGCATGTTTGTGCATGAAGCCTATTAATTAAAATATTTTAAAATATTTTTCACCAAAACCTTTAATACTCAGAAAAGACTTGAAATGTGTGATCTATGTCCCACTGTGCTTTTTTTTTCCAGTGTTAACAAAAATTGTTAAGCTGGTCTCAATTCACTGCCTTTATATGGGCAAACAGCCAAATTGTTTTTAGAAATCCTCTTTTTGAGGACAAAAAAACGTTAGAACAACACTTAAAGGTGCTGTTTTGGACTCATATAAAGCCTAAAAATACTGTAATATGTTTGCAGATAT
The DNA here is from genome assembly GCA_903798035.1 of Danio albolineatus. Taxonomy (NCBI): domain Eukaryota; kingdom Metazoa; phylum Chordata; class Actinopteri; order Cypriniformes; family Danionidae; genus Danio; species Danio albolineatus. Next base: position 2,909,135 of record CAIGQQ010031933.1, read on the forward strand.
TTAGAAACATGCTAAGTGAACATACTTGTTTATCTAAAAAAAACAATGCTAAAGTCAGATATTCTGCTTTGAAAATGTGTTTTCCACTAGGGCTGGATGATTAATCGAAAATTAAACTGAACATTCAGAACCTATATTTGATCTAAATTTTCCAGGTTAATTTTTTCGATTACTTTCCCTATACTTTTTTAATACTTTTCGATACTTTTTCATCAAGTGCATGTGTGTGGTCTGGTGCAGCCTTCGTGCGATCGCATACCCTACTATACTATAGGTGCCCTATACTGTCTACTTTTAAAATGAAAAACATTAAAAATAATTTATTTTGTTTCCAAAAGTGCAAGTTATTTATTTTCACTTTTTTATAAGAAAAAACTGACTGTTGGTTTTAGGCAATGGGTGTATTAATTTCATTTGTTCAACGTTGATGTTCAGTAAATGATCAGAGATAGTAGATGTGTGTGCGTGTGTGTTTCCTTCAATTATTTTAAAATCAAGTAATGCACCCTTCATTTAAAAATCTCTTATCTTTAATAAGTGAGCATATTTACTGTACAAAACCTGTCAGTGAACTATGAGGGCAAAAAAATAAATTAAATAATTGTTAATCATAATCATAGTCGAGTTATAATGTTTAATTAATTGAGATCTTCATTTTTGGCCTAATCGTCCAGCTCTACTTTTCGTGCTGGTCTTTGTTTTGGTCCTTTAACGCTTAATGCCAGTTTAGCCAATTATATTTCAGTACGCCGGGCTGCCTTGGTGCAAAACAGTGTATTTCATTCATTCAGTCATGACCGAAATGTGCAGCAAGAAATAGAAGCCAATTCTAAAATATAAATCGTGAAAAAAAAATCTGGTAACTTGCGCTTGCATGTGTTTTGAACCAGGTGTACAATACCTAGTTCAACCACTGGGTGTCAAATTTACATAAAGTACCTTTAAGTGTAGGTGTTTCTGAGTGAACTAGCCCTTTTAGCATTGCTGACTTAATTTCCTTAAATAAATTAAACTTTATTAATTACTTAATTATTAAGTTAAAATTTGCATAATTTAATAAAACAGCTTTCCTTGGAAGTCTGCCTGATCCTATAACAAAAAGAAAAGGAGTTGCTTTGAGTTACTCATGTCAGAAAAAAAAACTGTAACATATTGCACAACTAGACCGTTTATTTGTTTCATATAATGTATTTGTTTCAGCCTTAAGTTTTTATTACTTTTAAAGTGTGTTGTCAAAACAAAAAACTTTTTTAAACAGTAAAACTGTAATAAAAGAGCGAATATAATGCCAAGTCAGGAACTCACATTCAAAGTGTTCAGTCCCCCAAGGCTGTAAAGAAGCAGTTTTGTAATCTTCAAATTTAAGATTTGGCTGGCCACACCATAAATATATCACTCTGATCTAGTGGAATGCAGGGATGGAAAACATTAAAGTCTTGTAAATAAGTTTTTTTTTTTGCTAACTTTTTAAAACCGTTCTCTTTTTTTGTTGCTATGATTGTTTATAGTCAGTTGTATGATATTAATCTTAGATTGAAGCTAAACCATCTGCAGGACTTTGGTCAAAAATGTGTTTTTCATTTTTAATCATGTTGCATTCTGACATCATCATTAATAAACAGCACTAAAAAGGTGTTGTGCCATGCAATCCCTTGTGTTTTGGATATAGATTTTTTATGTCGATTTTTAAGCTGACTTTGCTAAATATCCTATGACCTTTCATGTTGGCTGCAACTCAATTTGCGTATCATCCTGAAAAGTATTAAATGAAGATGAATGGATCACAGATGATAGTATGTGCAGGAAGCATGTAAAGTTGCCACTGCAGTTTTTAAATGTATGAGCCTGCTAGTAATGAATTTTAATAATTTTATGACACAATAGACATTATGTAAGGGTGCCACGGTGGCGTAGGGGGTAGCATGTTCGCCTCACAGCAAGAAGGTCGCTGGTTCGAGCCCCGGCTGGGTCAGTTGGCTTTTCTGTATGGAGTTTGCATGTTTTCCCAGCAGTTGCGGGGGTTTCCTCCGTGTACTCCTGTTTCCCCCACAAGTCCAAAGACATGTGGTACAGGTAAATTGGGTAGGCTAAATTGTCTGTAGTGTATGATTGTGCCTAGATGTTTCCCAGAGATGGATTGCAGCTGGAAGGGCATCCGCAGCGTAAAACATGCTGGATAAGTTGGCGGTTCATTCTGCTGTGGCGACCCCAGATTAATAAAGGGACTAAGCCGAAAAGAAAATGAATGAATGAATGAGTATGTAACAAGCTGGCCCTGCTATTTAAAGGCCTCAATCTACTTAAAGGGGTGGGGCACTACGATATCATATTTTAAACGTTATTTGATATGTAATGTAGCTGTGTGAACATAAACAGCGTCTCTGAATGTAATATGCTCAAAGTTGAATGCAAAGGGAGACATTGGCTCTTACATAGTTAGCTTAGCAAAACCTACAGTGAAAGAAATTTGAGGACTACAAAAAAATACTTCCGGGCCTGTGAGATAATAAGTTTTTTTTAAATGAAATATATGAGCACACATTGCTTTGCATCTTATAAACACAACCAAGCCTTAAAAATACACTCTGAACCACCCCTTTAAAACAACAAATAACCTTTATTGTAAGTACATTGAAATATCTTCTCAAACCTTTTTTGGTGAAAATTGTTAACGTATAGCGCTTTTACAATGTAGATTGTGTCAAAGCAGCTTCACATGGATTATAAAAAATTGAAACAGTGTACATACCTAATGTTACTTTAAAATTCAATTAGCTTGTCTTCCACTTCATACAGAAATTTTTATACAGAAAGTCCTATCTTGAAGATGATCTCTCACTTTTTAAACCATTTTAAGGAAATAGTTCTATTCTGTTGGTTGTTTACACTCAATGCTTTATCAGTAAAATTGCCATCATTTTTGTTGTCAAAAACTGCACAATAGTTATTCAACCTTTTAACAGTATTACATTTTAAAAAGGGATAAATGAAGATTTGCGAAAACTGAAAATCAATGTTTTTTTTTTATTATTTCAAGATTTATTTTTGCAATTGCACTTTTCAGTAATCAATGTAAAAACAATGTCTGAAAACTACTAAAAACTTTCTTAAAGCATATATTTGATAATTGTACGCTTGAATGCACAGTATTTAAACACATGACATCTGAAAATTACAAAATATCAAGTTAATCTATTTTTGCTAATAAACTTTTCATATTTATCCTGCTGCCTTATAATCGTTGTCAGTCAGGAGTTTATTAACCAATCTGTTCGGTTTCATAGTTTCACATTGTGTCATTATGACATCATTAGGAATACACCTGTCCTCTTCATTAACTGGAGTGTAGCTGGCTACTGGCATTTGGAACAGCCAATGTCCTGTTTTCTTGGCATCTACATCAGCATTTCATCCTAAACTATTATTATTTGTACAGTATACTCATGCTCCCAAGATTCTTTCAGTTCTTCTTTAAATGGAAGTTTCAGATTATGCCTTTAATGATGTTCCAAAGGCTCCACATCCTGTTCTTAAAGACTGAGATTAAATTCCATCTAATTTTTTTTAGCAAATATGCAGATGCCGAATTATTTACTGTACACTATAACGCCATAATCTATTATTACTGGTCTGAGCATTGCACAGACTACTGTACAGTATTTTCAATAGTTGTTGACTTGCTCCCTAATCCCATGCCTTTTGTCTGTTAATTTCTTTGTATGCGATGTGCAAATTCCATCCATATTTCAAAGATTGATGACATTCTTCAATATAAATTGTTTTTCGGTTTTAATCTCAAGCCTAGGCAAACTACAAAGCACCAATCAGATGCTGCATTATGATGTAATCATGTACAAATGTTTTACAGTATTTTAAAACTACAAAATATTAAGCCATTTTCACCAACCCTATCAAATTCAACTGACAAAGAAATATTTTACATTTAAAATATGTTTTTGAAATACATGTATCATAAGGGCTGCCCATTCCTGGTCCCAACTACATACATACTACAAAGTAAGCAGCATTATCCCATCATTATAATACTTTTTATTTTAATACTTTTAGTTATAGAAAGAAAATTCAGCTTAGTTATTTTTTCATTTTGCAACAATGGGTGTTTTAGTGTTTTTAATTCCCACTAATAGCAGGTTCCCTCTCCTGTCCTCAACCATCATCTCTTGTTGCTCAAGAGCACACCATCTCTCCATTAATTAATTAATTTTTTCTATTTTTACTCAGAGTCAACTTTTGAAGGGGAAAATGGGCATTATTAGCTCTTTTTATGCAGTTTTTCTTGCAACGAGGAAATGAATTCAGAATGACACAGAAAGAGGTTTTCATTTGCGTGCTCTCTTGCTATACCCCCCCAACCCCCCCCCCCCCCCACTCGCGTACCTAATTAGATTCAGGGAAAATGAACCCTAATTAAAATTGTAGCGCTCTGGCTGAGAGGCGTTGTGAAGCTCTACTTTTTTTTGCTGCAAAGACCTTTTGTTTTAATACAACCAACAGACTAGGTAGCAGATTGCCTCTGCACAAAAACATATTTTATTAAGCTTGCAATTAAAATAGGTTTGATTTCCTTCCTACTGCTGCTCCTGTTCTCTACTTCTGCTCTATCTGCTCGTGTCATCCAGCGTTTCTTCACCCTGTTTCTTTGTCTCCTGTACATTAGTGTTAGTTCAGCCAATATCCTGTGAGGAAATGAAATCTAGGAAGAGCCAATGATGATTATCGGGAGCAGTTTTACAATTCGGGAGAATATGAGTGTCACCTTTAAATCTGTAGAGGTTTGAACTGGGTTTATTGAAGAACTCGGACTTGATTGTAGTCTTGAATTACTCTAGTCAGAAAAAAGGCCTACAGTGAGCTATAATGGATGAAGACTTTCATGTATTTCGAAGATGTATTATTCAAGTGTATATATATATATATATATATATATATATATATATATATATATATATATATATATAT
>CAIGQQ010031933.1:2914124-2941866 GCA_903798035.1 Danio albolineatus
TATATATATATATATATATATATATATATATATATATATATATATATGTGTGTGTGTATATGTGAAGTCATAACTCTCTACATATATAAGAATTCTCTCTATAAAATTGTCAGCCAATTTTAGGCCCTTGTTATTTGTCTGTCAGCTCAGTTTTTGAGGTGATTTCTGCACCACTGACACTAGCAAAATCCAATTAGTAGCTTTTTGGTCAATCAAACATGTTGAACCAATGTGTTTTAAGGTCATCTGTAAAAGATCTATAAGGTCATTCTGGTAAATTAGTGGCGATATTGCATGAACTTATACAATCTGCTTCATACGAAAATGTATGATTTGTAAAATATACAAAAACTGGATTCCACATGGCCGACACTGTGCAGGAAACCCCTATTTTAACATTTCAAGTTCTTAACGACCTCTTTCTCCCCGAATTGCAAATTAAGCTTTTTTTTGCTTAACATTAGCAATAGGTAATAAAACCTCAGTCCAACAGTTGTATTGGTCTGAACAAAAACTGTAGGCAATTGGAATGAAAATCTACTGTGAGACAATATGTCATGCCTTTAGAAAGCAGCAATTGGGCTTTTCCCCCCTGTATCTGCTCTACACAAAGCACTACTTTATTAGACAGTAAGATGAAAAGGAAACATTTCCCAAGACAGTCATGCAGATCCCTCCAGGTATACATTCATAAAAACTACAGTACAAATCATGTAATTTGTCTGCACTCTTACTGTACTCTTGTGAGACGGTTGCTATCTTTACTTAATCCTGGTTAGTATTTATCTTTTAATAATCATGAAGTTGATTCCAGATTTTGTTGTATCATCAAAATTTTATGTACCATTTCTACTTCTAATGCCTCATTCACTCTAGCAGCGGTCACTTATGCCGAGTTCAGACTGCATGATTTTAGCCCCGATTTTGACTCTCCGACAGTTTTGAGAAATCGCAGACAAATGTCTGAAATCACAGGCGAAGCGGTGCTCGTGCACGCGAGTGACAATCACACAGTATGAACTATCAATGACGTGATCTGAGAGAATCGCAGATGAGTCGCAGATGCCTGTGAGATATTTGGCGTGCTGAATATCTGGAGCTATCAGTGACTCAAATCATGTTGTGTGAAATGAGTTTTGACTGAAAATGACATCAGCTATCAGTTATGCTGGATAAGTTGGCGGTTCACTCCGCTTTGGCGACCCCAGATTAACAAAGGCACTAAGCTGGAAAGAAAATGGATGAATGAATGAATGAATGAATGAATATAATAAGGTCCAGCAGCTCCAATTTGTTCATCTCACGTAAATGCAGAACTTACTTGCTAGTTTGCTGCTGGTTGTCATCTTTCCAGTATCCTTAATTTTAGTTCAGACACACATAGTGTGAGGCAGCAAATTGGCTTTCATTGCTGCTAGTTCTATGTGTGATATACCATGGCCTAAAACTACAACTGTAGCTTGATTTCACTTCAATTCACACTCCAACAGTGAATCACACACCTGATCTCAAGGTGCATGATGAGATGAAATGTCAGGGTGTTTGTGTTACAACTAATTGAGCAACATATGCATGTTGAAGAAGAAGAAGAAGAAATATGAATTAAAAAGAGAAAAAAAAGGCTCGTAATAATCAGTGATCTCTTCCTGATATCCCAGTGCAATTTCCTCACCTGAGACTCTGAGAGATTAGCCAAATCCTCTTTGTGTGACCATTTGGTGTGTTTTCTGAGATTTGTTTTTATGTGTATGCGTTTGTGGTCTTAGTTAAACAGCAGCTCGATCAGCACTGCACTCAGGAGAGCTGTTTGCAACCTGGCCACACATTCTCAACTCCCCGTTTGCCTGAGAACTCTGAGGAGTAAATGCCAAATTTACATATTAATGATGTGTGTGATGGCTTTTGAAACTTATTATCTGATGCTATCAGGTCGATCCTATGTAATACTTTTAAATATCAATATTTATTACAAGGCTGCCTGGAATACTTGATTCTGATTGGTCAGTCACGACGTTCGAAGGTATATTATTCCCTGATAATGACCACTGAAACTAACACAGACTCATCTGGGTACTTTAAATCATTCTGACCGTCATCTATATTTAAATGTTTTCCGTCATGCTGCTGTTTGACACCATCTTATGACTGACATAGTTTGAATTGATGGTTAGTCTATGCTCCATTGTGTGCTAAGTCTTTGTTTCTGTCAGCTTTGCCTTTAATTAAAGAATTAATAAACTATTACATCACAGAAAATAGTTTGTCAATTTATTATTTTGTATTTTTTGTGGCAAGTAGCTGTGCAATTAGCTTGATAAAGTAGATCCAGGCAGTTGTATTTTCACAAAGCCTTTCGGTCTTATACAACAGCTTATACAACTAATGATAAACCTGTCAGGGTTTATTCTGCAATAACAATTGCCTGGATGTACTTTATCCCTCATTCATTCATACATTCATTCATTCATTCATTAATTTTCTTTTCGGCTTAGTCCCTTTATTAATCTGGGGTCGCCACAGCAGAATGAACTGCCAACTTATCCAGCATGTTTTACACAGCGGATGGCCTTCCAGCTGCAATCCATCACTGGGAAACACCCATAAACTACTTTATCTCTTACATGCTAAATAATAAGAAAATTGTTGCAAATATAGATCTACTATAACACTATATTTATGCATATTTAAGTGCTAATGCAGGGTTTTGGCGTATTTAGTTCCAACCAAAATGTAAGGTCTGTTCTGAGTTGGGGTTTGATGTAAACACAACATGGAGCTTTGACTTTAAACCCATGTTTATATGCAAGCTGTGCTACTGCCTGATGTTGGAGGTTGACTTCAAGCCAATGCTGAGTTTTGATGTCATCTCGATATTTATTTCCAGCCAAAATGCAAAGACTGTCTGATGTTGGAGACTAATGTCAAGCCAGTTTTTTGATGTAAACTTGACTTTCAATTTCGACCCAAACACAGTGTCTCTTTGATTTTGGTGTAAAACCAAAATTTTGGGTCTGTCCAATGTAGAAGTTATATCTTCAAGCTAACGTCTGGTTTTTAACATCAACCTGATTTTAGTTTTCGACCAACATTTTAGAGTTGTCCAACATTGTCTGGTTTTGATGTCAACCTAAATCAAAATTTTAACCAAAAATGCGGCTGTCCATCCAGCTAATGTCTATCAAACTTATGCCATCTGTTCATCATTGGAGCTTGACGTCAATCTAGCATCTGGTTTTGACGTCATCTCTGTCCAATGTTGAAGTTGGTTTAGTCATCATGAAGCAAACATCTGGTTTTGACGTCAGCCTGATTTTCATTCAACATCTGTCTAACAATAGAGCCATGACGTCAATTGAGCTAATGTTGGGTTTTAACATCAGCCAGATTTTCAACCTAATTTTACATCTATCATCACTAGATTCTAACGTTATTCTGATATAGTATTGACATCCTGGCATATGCCTGCTGAGAAGAGATTGGTCAAAAAACCAGCCCCTTATAAAAAGTATTCAGTGGTTTATTTGTCTCTGTGTTCACTCTCACCAGGCACTGTGTTGTTTTATTGCTGATATCTCTGTGATGCAGTGCTGTTCTTGAGCACATGTAATGCGTGTTGTTAATCTCTGCTGCTGTCATCAGTGCTGCTGGAGGGAGGCTGTGAGATGTTGGATGCGACAGTTGTTTCTCTGTCTGTTTCTCTCGCTTTCTTGTGATCTGTAAATTGTTGTTCACTTATATAAGAATCTCATGCTATAAAACATCTGTGCGTGAGGGGTTGTTAACAGAGTTTACATATTGTATGTTTTCTTGACCCACTATAAAGTGTACAAGCACATTAAATGCGTTTGTTATCAGGAAAGCCTGTCAAATGTAAAGAGAGCCTTTGTTTTTTCTCCCTTGTGATTAACTGACCATGAATGCACTAATTAGTGAATTAAAGAGCGTGTAACGAGCAGAGAGTGTGTCCGATTTGGAAGCCCAGGAGAAACATATGCCACGGAGCTCATGTAACCTGGACAAACACATACAGCTTAAAAAACACAGATGTCTCTGTCAATAAAAAAGGTTTGGTTTGGTTTAGTTTACACTTACACTGTTGCTGTGCATTTCTGAGTAAAATATCTTTGCACTGAAATTAGATTTCTCAGTTAAGATAAGATGTCTAAGCGAAAAGCAACACACTTAAAAAAATGCTGGTTAATTGAGGCATCACTTATAGTATGCAAATACGTATTCTATTAATGGTATTAAATAACTTTCTATCTAAATATGTTTCAGAGATTAGGACATTGAACTTGGTGGTAAAATCTTTGTTATTGTAATTGTATAAGAGACAATTTCATTTTTAAACAAAAAGGCGTGTTAAATTGATCAAAGTGAAGTGGAAAAATGCCATTGTGGTGTAGTGGGTAGCACGTTCGCCTCACAGCAAGAAGGTCACTGGTTCGAGCCTCGGCTGGGTCAATTGGCATTTCTGTGTGGAGTTTGCATGTTCTCCCCATGGTTGCGTGGGTTTCCTCTGGGTGCTCCGGTTTCCCCCACAAGTCCAAAGACATGTGGTACAGGTGAATTGGTAAGGCTAAATTGTCCGTAGTGTATGTGTGCAAAAGAGTTTGTATGGATGTTTCCCAGAGATGGGTTGCAGCTGGAAGGGCACCCGCTGCGTAAAACATATGCTGATAAGTTGTCGGTTCATTCCACTGTGGTGACCCCAGATTAATAAAGGGACTAAGCTGAAAAGAAAATGAATGAATGAAGTGGAAACATTGTATAGTTTTAACAGTATTTTAGCTAAAAATATCTTTGCAAAACATCACACCAATTTTAAAGTTTGTGGGATTGTAGGAATGTAAAAACAAAGGAAACAATCATTCACAGTACTTTGACAGAAGGACTTTGACAGTACTAATTTACAGAAACACTTTGGTTTTAAAATGTTTTTATTGTGTTTTATTGTTTTTCATTTAGTATAAATATTAGGTAGAACAAATTTTTTCAATCTTAACAATGATTAAATATCTTGAGCACCAACTAAAAGATCATGCGAATATGATACTTGAGTAATGGTGCAAATAAAGATACAGTAATACGTTGTATCTGAAAACACATACAATTTAAAATAATAATACAAATAGGGTGTCACGGTGGCGCAGTGGGTAGCACAAGCCCCGGTTGGGTCAGTTGGCATTTCTGTGTGGAGTTTGCATGTTCTGTCTGTGCTCGCGTGGGTTTCCTCCGGGTGCTCCGGTTTCCCCACAGTCTAAAAGCATGTGGTATAGGTGGATTGGGTAAGCTAAATTGTCTGTAGTTGTCACGATCACCAGCGATCTAAACTTCCAGAGATCACTGGTACACACACACATACACAAGAACTACAAATCCGCCTGTTTATGGACTACATCTCCACTCATGCAACACACACACACACACCTGCTCCAAGTCACTACTGATTGCACACACACCACCTGAGGATTGTCAAGGACTGATTACACGCACTATTTAATCCACACAGAAACACTCACTGTTGCTGAGTCTTGTTTGCTTCATGTGACATTACAACGCGTTTCCTTGGTCTTGGTTTCCAGTATTACTACCTTTGCCTTGCTAACCAGTTCATCCCTGCCTACCGCCAGCCTTTTTACTCCTTGCCTGTTCACGTTTACGATTCTGGACAGTCTGTATGCATCTGTGTACTCCTGTTGACCAATTATATTCTGACCTCGCTAATAGAACCTGCATGTGGATCCACACCTCAGTTGTCAGTGTCACGTCCCTGTGTTACAGTAGTGTATGTGTGTGAATTAGAATGTATGGTTGTTTCCCAGTAATGGGTTGTAGCTGGAAGGGCATCTGCTAGGTAAAACATATGCTGGACAAGAGCCCTCATTAGTAAAGGGACTAATCTGAAAAGAAAATATATTAATAAATGAATAATAATAATAATAACAATAAAAATCATGATTTTGCAGGTTTCTTTTTTGTATTTTTTCACATAAATCCATCCTTGGTGAGGAAATGAAAAAATATGAAAAAAATAATAAATACAAATAAAGTAAAAAATTGAAAAATGGTTAAGATTATGTTTTCAATTAACTGTAATTCAATTACTCTATACAACCATTTATAGATATGTTTAAAAAATAATGATATGAAATATTTTTGTGCAAAAGTTTGAATGTTTTGTAATAGTATTATAATGTCCTCTGTAGATCAAATGCTGTAATCATAAAGCTTGTTGTGCTATTTTCAATTCTTGTTATTTTTTTGCAGCGTGTGATGAGTGGACAGTTCTTCCAAATCCTAGTCTTCACCGGGATGTCAACCGTTTTGGACACACAGCTGTTGTCAATAATGGGTGAGATCTTGATGTGATCACTTTCCATTCACTGATACCATCGGTCTCTGCTCTCTTACTGTGGTTTATTTCATTTTTCCACTGAAGTTAATTTACCCAAATAATGATGTGTCACAAAAGAAACATTTACTTGAATGTGTGGTCTTATCCTCTCATTTCCTTTGGAAAATTGTGTTGGCAAGACAGACTGGTTACAATATGAAAAAGGTCTGTTTTCTGTTCCCTCAGATCCATGTACATTTTTGGTGGTTACTCTGGTGTGATCCAGAACGATGTGCTGGTGTTTAAGCCTGCCAGCTGTGAGGCCTTCATCAGGGAGGATGTTTGTCAGAGTGCTGGTCCTGGAGTTCGCTGTGTCTGGATTGAAAATCACTGTGAACCCTGGGACTCCAGTCATGCTAATGACAGTGTGCCTGCCTCCTTCTGCCCTGCACGCACCAGTAAGATCCTGCCATTTTAAATACTTTTGTTAAAACACTGACTACTCAAAATTCTATCTGTAGTTAATTATTGAGGTATGATGACCTATTCTATGATCATATTTTTCCATGCATTCGAACTGTATTGATTTTGAGCCTTCAATTGAGCCTGTAAATGTTGTTCTCCTTTCACCCTGATAGGGTTTGTATTGTTGGCAGCATTATTCCTCCTACTATATGGATATTTAGCAAAATGAATTAATAAATGGGCATGAAATTTTGATCTGAGTGCAGCATTTTAGGAAACCAGATGTCTTGAATAGCAGGTTTTCAATCTCATAAAATCTCATAAAAATTATTTTAAAAAAATGCAATTTGCTGTTATTATTTCAAATTTTAACAATTTACAGACATTTGACAAATCAGCATCACCTATTCCAGAAGATAAAATGAAGTGCCAGGCTATCCTGTATGTTTCAAAGCTTAGTGTCAGTCTTTATTATTTTAAATATTGTTATTTTAATACATTTAGAGATACATATTTATGAATAATAATATAGAAATAATACCATGAATACATATTTTTATTCAGCAAGGGTGTGTTAAAATAAAAGTAACATGGCATTTTAATTAATACAAATATAAAGTTTTTAAATCAAGGGAGTTGTTTTAAACTTTAAAAGCTGTTAATAATAATTAAAAAATGTTTTAGTTTATTTAAAAAAAGCATGTGGCGTTATTAGCTAGATTTAGAACAAAGCAGTTCCCCCACAGTCCAAAGACATGCGGTACAGGTGAATTGGGTAAGCTAAATTGTCCGTAGTGTATGTATGCGAATGAGAATGTATGGATGTGTTTCCCAGAGATGGGTTGTGGCTGGAAGGGCATCCGCTGCGTAAAACAAATGCCGGATAAGTTGGCGGTTCATTCCGCTGTGGCGACCCCGGATTAATAAAGGGACTAAGCCGAAAAGAAAATGAATGAATGAATGAATGAGAACAAAGCAGTTTATTAGCATGTTTTAGCACATTGTATGTTATTTATAGCACATTTAAGGTGCATCCCTAATCGCATACTTGCGCACTATTCTACGCCAATTTGAAGTATAAATAGTGTAAGTAGTGCATTCACACTGAAAACTCTAAAAATAATAAGTGCACTTTAATTACCCGGATGATGTACTCATTCAACTGGTAAAATGAAGGGTGGACTGATGGACACTTCACGCACTCAACGACCGCAGCTTTGCACACGTGACGGAAGGGGCGGAGCTATCAGGCGCACATGTTGATTAACTTTATTTATTTTGGATTGTGAAAGCAAAATTCTCCTACGAGAGTGATTAAAGCGCCTCCCGATGGTGAATGCGGTTATACTCATGCTAGGTATTATTTGGTATTTTGGTCATTTATTTCACTGATTTGGCAACCGTCAAACATCATAAGGTAAACGGTTTGAACTTCCGTTTAGTAAAAAAGCCATTAGTGTTCCATTTGGGACAACACTACATACATATACTAAGCTGTTGAGCGTGTAAGTGCATTAGTATATAGTGCATAAGTGTGTATAGTGTGTCATTTGGGACGCAGCTTTATTTAGAACTTTGCTAGCATGTTGAAGCATGTTGCTAGCAAGTAATTGCATTTGACATGCTTTAGACCATTTTAGCATGTTGCTAGTATACATTATTTAATGTTACTGACAGGTTTAAATGTTACTAGCTTGGTTTTAGCACAAATTATTATAAGACTGTTGGGAATACTCAATTCTGATTGGTCAGAAACAACATTCAAGTGCATTTTCCTCCAAAATAACAACCGCTGAATAACACAAGCTCATCTACTTCAAGTCAGACTGCCAACAAGCCTGTCAGGATTCATGCCATGATAACAACTTTCCTGGATGTTCTTTATCCCTTACACAACATGTTGTTTGTATATTTTTGTTAGCATGAAATCATAGATATATACACTAGATATCGCATACGGACCCTGAGCATGCGTCAATAGCCCCGCCACATTTGTACAGTGCTCCCAGGACAAATGTCATTCAACCACACTAGTCAAGACTAAAGCCAATCTGAAGATGCTGGACTTTTGCGCTGCGAACTGGTGTAGTAACGAGCAAACAAATTAATTATTGAATATTACAAATGTTATACCATTTAGATCACAAAGGTGGATATGCATATTGAGATGCCGGGATCTTGATGGGTCACACGAGTCGTTCATAACTGGGATTCATTAACAAATGAATCGCTTCCTTCGTTGGCATTAGAATTGAAAGCAGGAGAGGGGGTGTGTTTCAGGACATGGATTAGATCAAATTGAACAGGGAGGGAGAATAATACAGGGTAGGCCATTTATATGGATACACCTTCATAAAATGGGAATGGTTTCCTGAATACAGTTTTCTGAAAAGTGGATTGGTCATCGTGGGCCAGTTGAATGGCCCACAAGGTCTCTTGATTTGACCCCCTTAGACTTTTATATTTGGGGTCATCTGAAGGCAACTGTCTTTGTAATTTATTAAGGTGTATTCATATAAATGGCCCACCCTGTATATTTCCATGCACACAAACACACATTCATTGTCGGGAATGTCCATGCGATTTTAGACAAGTGATGCAAATGATAATTTTCGTAATTTAAAAAATATTTGCATACTGACCACCTGGAAATCATTTATTTCAAAGGAGCGCTACCCTGTACTAAAATGGCGGCTCTATTGATGCATTCCTTCTAATAGACAACAACATCTGATGTAATTATCTATGGTATGAATTAGCACATTGCTAGTTTGTTTAGTCACATGACTAACACAGCTGAGCACATTGCTAGCATAAATTGCCAGGTTGCTATTATGTTTAATTCAATGCTAGCTTGAATTTACATGTTATTAGCATGGTATAACATGTTTTTTTAGCATAATTGTAATGCTTTGCTAGATGATAGTTGGATAAGGGCCTGATGGCTATGAACCAATTTTTTTCTAATCTTTATTTTTTTTTATTTTTTTTGTACGGTGTGTAACTAATGGTAAAATATGTGACTGTTGTTGAAATGTGTAAACATCACATTATAGGAATTCCTGTACAACTAGTTTACTATCGTGCATCAGCATCCCAGTGGGGATAAAGTTCACTGTACATCTCATTCAATTGTATCAGACCATTAGCTCTGCATGTCAAACGCACACCTGGAGAGTATTTTGCCTTCGTATAAATCCTGTCAGGAGATTATTGTTAAGCCACATATAATCCTATTTACACTTGATACATTGGGAGGCTTATATGCAGAGCTCCTGGCATGTTCTGGGTTACCTTGATGGCGCACAGCCTGATTTCTACTGGGTAAATCCTGCCCGACTGTGGAAATGCCTGTTGATAATTGACTGAACAAAAGGTCAGTCGGCGCATAATAATCTCATAGCGATGTAATTATGATTGCGTTGAAACCCAACTCCAGCGATTGTGGATACAGATGTTTTTGTCTGTGGGCAAAACTGGACCTGAGAGGATTAATGCAATTACCGTGTAGAGTGTGGAGTTCTATCAGAGGTGGATTGGGCTTTAATTAAGTAATGGAATGACATGCAAGTTCATGATGGATTATAGCGTGTTGTGTGATTCTTAGAGACATGTAATCATGCAGTTTATCATTGTACTTGAAGACTATTTGGGTGGTTGCTCTGATTGCGTTAGTTATTGTTTATATTATATATTTAATCACAAAGTTTGAGAGTAAGAAGTATCATGTGCTCACATTCAGGTTGCGGTTTTCAAAATCAAGAATACAGTAAATTATTAAAGTATTTATCAATCATTTTTCTTCTGCCTAGTCCCTTATTAATCAGGGGTTTCCACAGCAGAATGAACCGCCAGCTATTGCAGCATATGTTTTATGCAGCGGATGCCCTTCAAGCCACAGCCCCTGTATTGTGAAACACTCATACACCCTCTTATTCACACACGCCAATTTAGTTCATCCAATGTGGGGGACAATGGAGCACCCAGAGTAAATACATGCAAACTCCACATGGAAATGCCAACTGGCCCAGCTGGGACACGAACCAGCAACCTTCTTGCTGTGAGGCGACAGTGCCAACCACTGAGCCACTGTGCCTAACCTATTATTAAAGTATTATTACAATTTAAAATAACTGTTTTATATTTTAATGCATGTAAATTTTAATCAAATATAATTTATTCCTGATGAATTTTCAGCATCATTACTACAGTCTTCATTGTCATATCATCCTTCAGGAATCTTTCTGATATGCTAATTTGAAGCTCAAGAAACATTTATTATTTATTAAGATGTATGATATTTTATTTATGTACTATCATGTTGAGAAAGGTTGCCCAATATTTCTGGGGCACAGTGTTTTTCTGGATTGATGGATAGAAAGTTCCAGAGTCAATTTCAGGGTCACATCCTGTTGGCAATTTTTATTTTTTGATTCATATTACAGAGTGTAATATTTTTAAAAATCAAATTGATGATTTGAATGCTGAAAGTTTATTGTATATTAAATGTAACAACGCTTCTTGGGAGTATTGGTTTGCAGGTATGCTACAACTGTGTAGTGAAGCTTTCACATCTAAAACCACTAATAGATTGGCCTTGACATAAAAATCCATTTCAGTATGAATTAAAATTGCGATATTTTCTACATTTTTGACCGTTTTATCTTTTTTTTTTTAGTTTCTTTAAATTTTGTGGACAAAATATACACTAAACTGTCATTATGTTCCACCAGAAGTAAATAACTATTAAAGTCAATGAATTTGTCCCTTTAGTACTATCTCGACCCGCAAATATAACATAACATTAATTCAGAGGTCAGAGATCATAATATTCTACCTTTTTTTTTTATGGTCGAATCATTATCCGTTCAGTTAAAATGACTCAGTTGTTTAGTAAAAAGTGTGAAGAATCTACTCACATTTCCTTTCTCCCATCCTTGTTGGTTTTTGTCCTGGATTTTCTCATTGTTTATCCTTTGAAACTCTTCCAGGCAAAAGTTCTGTTGTGACCTCTCCTTCTCCGAAATAACGATGAAAACAAACAGAAAAGCTCCTCCTGAACAGAAAAAGAACAGGAACAACAGTATTCATGTGTGTCAAGCTTATTCATGTCGGAAATAAACAAATTCACAGCGAGGACGAAAGTTTCTTCTCCGTCCTTGGCTGTTCCCCTCGATTCTCCGGTTTTAATTTCGCTGTGCCCTGTCCATGTCCACCTCCGCTGTTCAACTTTAGCCCTTACCCGTGTGTCATTGCACACACTCATTTTTCACCACAGTTATGAAGTGTTTCACCTTGAGAGCTCTGAGTTTTGAGTTAGACTCTCATTACCTTCAAACCCCACTTCTAGTTTTATGCTAATAAGAAAGTATTTTCCTGGCCTCTGATGATTCTTGTGTTTTAATCATAGATGCAGCTGATAAGCAGTGTCAGCAGTTTTCTGACTGTGCTTCCTGTACGGCCAACACCAATGACTGTCAGTGGTGCGAAGACAAGAAATGCATCTCTTCTTCAAGCAACTGCACTGTGGTATGTCCAAATAACACATCCCAGGTACATATTGACATTTGGTCAGGGCCCCTTGACATCACTTTTAACACACTGGCCACTCCATTAGTTTAAACTTTGCAGTAATTTCACAAACAGCACTAGACATGTATCATCAGTAAATTATATATTTGGATATTATGTGGTCATTATGACATACATAGTATATATTATAATATTATTTTTTCAGTGTAAACTGTCCAAAAAGTTGTATTAACATTACACTATTTTGTGTGTAAAATGTGAGAAAAGATTTTGAAAATCCAGAAGACAATAGGCTGATTAATAGGCATGGAACGATAACTGTTTTCAAGGTGTACCGCGGTTTGGATAAGTCAAGGTTTTGAAACCGGCAAAATTTTCTGCTATGCTGTTCCTAAGGTATATGTAAGATTTTTTATTTATGTTTTTTTTTTTTAAGGACAACAGTATTTCCAGCAGAAAAGATATTCAAACATGCCACTTTAAATTGTAAAGAAATCTGTGTTTTTGAAACTGTCAAAGACAGAAGTCGAAGATTCATTTGAATTATTTAGCCTGACATGTTTACTGCTTCAAAATACTTTAAATGTTTCTCAAAATAAAATATTTTGTGTTCAAAATTGTGTATTTTTTTACACAGACACTTAAAATAATATTTTTAGAGCATTAATCACAATACCGGACGCCACGGTGGCGTAGTGAATAGCACGTTCACCTCACAGCAAGAAGCTCGGCTGGGTCAGTAGGCAGTTCTGTGTGGAGTTTGCATGATGGTTGCGTGGGTTTCCTCCAGGTGCTCCGGTTTGCCCCACAAGTCCAAAGACATGTGGTACAGGTGAATTGGGTTGGTTAAATTGTCCGTAGTGTATGAGTGTGAATGAGTGTGAATGAGTGTGTATGGATGTTTCCCAGAGATGGGTTGCAGCTGGAAGGGCATCCGCTGTGTAAAACATATACTGGATTAGTTGGCGGTTCATTCCGCTGTGGCGACACCAGATTAATAAAGGGACTAAGCTGAAAAGAAAATGAATGAATGAATGAATAATCACAATACCGTCATACCATAAAACCGTGATATTTTTATCCAGGGTCATCATACCGTCAGAATCTTATACTGTCACATGCCTACTAATTAAACAAATTCAATTCAAACTAACCTAAAAATGGTTAAAATACAAAAATACAAACAAACTTTGTACTAAATCACTGTTTTGTAAAATCAGTTATAGATAAACAAAATTATGCTGACAATTTTTTTTATTAATTTATTATTCTATTCATTGTCTTTCTTGAAACACCTGTAATAACAAATCTTGGTGCTAATTTTCTGTCTAGCATAAATTCCTTAAAGTTAGAGTAACAGCAGGTGTAGACATATTCTATCTGATAGAAAATAAGATTGTTATGACCTGAGCTAATATGTTCGATCAACCAAGTCACATCACTTTTTTCCTTCCTTGTTGACATGAAAGTGCTTGGCGTTTTGTCGCTGTCTGAAACGATCATTTTAACTGCAATAGCTGCACATTAGCTGCTCACAACCTTCACAGAGTTATTTTTAGAGCACGCACACAGATGTTTTTAGATGCGGACATGCACGTTGAAGCACGCAGACTTTCTTTTGTTCGTGTGTTTAAAAATCATAAAATGTAGTGGGGACACAAAGAGGATTTACAAAAGTCGGGGAGAAATGATGACCATATTAAGAATATATTTAATATATACAATTTTTCCCACTGCTTTCTCTTGTTTTGTTTTTATTCAGCTTACAGTTGAGCTTGCTCGCCACCCTCGAGGTCCGCTGTACCTCAATCCTCCCCCTGCTATGCTGTCTGAACATCAGCTCTCTATTTGGAGACCCGGTGTGCGCAAAAACGGCCAGGTATGGAGCTTATGAACTGATCTCTTGGCTTAAACATGTTGCCTCTTGGTTCAACTTAAAACTTGCTAGTTAAATTCAAGTTTGTTAAATTCAAATTCCAAAAGTTTTTCTTTATCTTGTTTTTCAGTCTGTGAAGAACCATACAAAATGTAGCGTTCGAAGTGAGCAGGTTTGTAGCAAACTGGTGAACTGCAGGAGTTGCTCGCTTAACATTAACTGCCAGTGGGAGCCACAACAGCAGGAATGTCATGCTTTACCTGGTGAGTTGGAGTATGGAAATTGCTTTTCCATACAGTTGAAGTCAGAATTATTAGCCCTCCTGTTTATTTTTTCCCCCAATTTCTGTTTAACTGAGAGAAGATTTTTTTCAACACATTTATAAACATAATAGTTTTAATAACTCAGCTCTAATAGCTGATTTATTTTATCTTTGCCATGATGACAGTAAATAATATTTTACTAGATATTTTTCAAGACACTTCTATACAGCTTAAAGTGACATTTAAAGGCTTAACTAGGTTAATTAGTTTAACTAGGCAGGTAAGGGGATTTAGGCAAGTTATCGTATAATCATAAATTGTTCTGTGGACAATTGAAAAAACAAAATTGCTTAAAGGGGCTTATATTTGACCTAATAATCTGCTTTTGTACTTGCCGAAATAAAACAAAAAAGACTTTCTCAACAACAACAAGATATTATCAGACATACTGTAAACATTTCATTGCTCTGTTAAATATTTAAAGAAATATTTAAGAAATATTCAAAGTGAGGCTAATAATTCTGACTTCAACTGTATGTACTGTGAAATTGTAATTAAGGAAGATGTTTCTTATGCTTAACTAACTGTAAACAACAAACAAAACAACATTTGTGCTATTATTTGCTCTGATCTACACTAATTTTTTGTTGTTGCTGTTTATTTATTTATTTCATTATTTTTTTATTTATTTGTTGTGTCTCCCTCTACATTTTTGGGTAGAATAAAGATCCAGCACTGGATGGATAACAGGAATAAATAAAAATAAATAACTAAATGTATATAAATGAAGTTAAATTGCTATTTAAATGAACATTTTAGCCCTGTGAGCATAAAAGACCTAACACTGAAAACAAATCTCATTGACATCAACCTTTTGAACAATAGCATAAATGCCATTGACGTGTATAGTTGACTTTTTTCAGGCTAGGCTCTTTTTAGGCCTTTTATAGACATGGAATTAAGCATTTTACAAAGATAGCTAAAGACATTTAATAATGTAAATGCTCATTTGATTGCAGAAATTTTACAATTGAACAGCCCCTCCCAAAAAATTACTTGCTTTTCTCCTTCTGACTTCATAGTTCATAGTACTTCATAATTCACTGTGTTGCAAAAACAAACAAATCAAAAACAAAACACACGTCTGGTCTAAGCTTCTCCCCTGGAGAAACGTCAATGATTGGCTCTTGTACCAGTAGGCTGGGCTTCATTCACCATATTGACGTTACACTTTTCCCCATTCAAAACTGTCCTATAGTCTTTGATTATTTTCATGCAATTTTCTTGCACAACAGCAAAAAAATAAAAAAATAAAAAAATAAATAAATACAATAAAATTAACATTTTTAAGTGTTTTTGATTTGTAATTGAATATGTTTGCCTCACCTGTTTATCTACATATGGACATCTTTGCTCTGTCAGTTTGCTCAGTAGCTCCTTGTACTTTGTGTTGTGCTTGTGCTGCTTGGATTATTCTGCTTATGCACAGTTCAGCAAAAGAAAAAAACAATGCAAAATCAAGGTAAAACTACATGGTTGCCGTGCACGTTTCACTTACATTTGCTTTTAAAAACACAGTTGGTTGAGTTTAGGGTATAGTACAACAAGCTGACCTGTGACCTGTACCAGGACCTCAGCGGACCTGAGCGAATCATGTGGACCTGTACAAGAAGGAAGTGTATCTGACACATACATCCTACCCTAAGTAACATATTTCAGATTTGCAATAGTCTAAAGTATTTATCATCTCTAATGTGCAATGAAATATACCTGGAGCAATGTAATTTTAGTTTCACAGAAATGTAGGCTGATGCATGTATTTCCAATCAGCCTGGACTGTCATTTTTATTTCCTTGATTTTTCCGCTCACTTGTAATCAGAGTCGGAATTGTAACAAGAAGGAACTGGAAACCAAATACAATTGGTCACACATTTGAACAAGTTTATACTGAATTGCTAAAAAGTATCTTGACTGACCGACCACTTATGATCAGAACACTAAAATGCCTCGCCAGAATAAGTACTACTTGAGACCATTTTGCATTTTCAGATTTGTTGACTTCGGATTTGCTGACCTGAATTTTTTTAGAGGGCAAGATTCTGAAAGAGGCAAAGTTGGAGAAGTTTGAAAAACGCTTGAAATATCTCAGATGCAGAAACAAAGGAAACCCATTTCCACACTCTGAGGGCATTTCTACCTGATTTATTTGATCTGATCTAGTTCGAGAGCAGGAAGTAGTGCCATCGTTTGATGTATTATTAACATTCCTGTGTCTCCCTTGGGAAGAAATGTTTTCTTGTCTACAAACCCACACTTTGTATCTGTGCTCTACATTTCTCAGTCTCCAGAAAAGATGCACACTCACACAAACCATTGTATACATGCTCACATATATTACAATTCATATTAAATATTAATAAACATCTTCATCACATTTGTTTTGACATTTTGCATAATGGAGTTCAAATGGTCAGCGTCATTAATTAACTTACTTCACCTTTAGATAGTACAAAATTGTTATTTATTCATTTATTCATTCACAACACAATATTATAGAAAAATTACAGTTTTCTGTTTGTTTGCAAAAATGTGACTTTATTGAAAATATTAATATTTTAAATAATGATATATTATTTGGGTTGATATTGCATATTAGGCTACAAAAACCTGGCAATAAACTGCCAGCGCTTTTTGTGTTTTTTTGCAGACTTAAATTATTTATTTCATGATTTATTATTATTTATTAAAGCTGCTAAAATGTTAATAAAACCTACGGAGTTGCATTTTCAGCATCAAAAGTAGACAGAGCAGAGTTCAAGGTCCCATAATGCAAATCATAACTGTAAACAAAGTATCAAAATACAAAAACTTCACTTAATTAATGGCTACTTTTTACAGTGCAAGGTTATTTAACAATATTAGATCAAAAGATCAGAAAAAGCCCAAATCATCAAAACACATCTTAATACTAGATGTAAACAGGGCGTCTGTGTCGATATCAGGATTTTTTCCAAGGACAAGTGCTAGAAGCTCACTTCTCATCTGTCATACTTTTGACTGATGGCTCAATTTGGTACACACACGCACACACACACACACACACACACATACACACTGCAAAAGACACAAGCTCTGCTACATTCATATCCAAGCATGGAAAATGGAGACCTTTGCAGATGAATAGCACCTGGACTAGAGGGCCAGTTCCGAGCAGTAATTACTCAAGATAGCTGAGATATTTATCTATTTATGGCCGAGCAGCCTGTCAACAAACCTAAAGTTTATTGTTTTTTTTTTTTGTTTTTTTGTGCACTCAGTTGTTTCTCACTTTATCATAGAACTGCCTTTATCTTAGAAGATAATCAGCCACATTTTATAAAATCTCTTGAAGTAAAAGGGAGATGTTTTGTAATGTTATTTTTAGTGCTGTGCAGTTTTATAATTGTGTGTTTTTCCTCTTTGTTTTGCTTTTCAGGAATTTGAGGGTTCTGTCTGACTGTTGGTTTTTGTGGTTAACCATCGTCACGGTTAATTATTCTTGTGCTGCTCGCTGTAATAAGTTCAAACCCCAAAGGCTTTCATGGCTCTTAATTTCATGATGTAATTTGATTTACACTACTGTTCAAAAGTTGTACTTTTTTCTCTCACGCTTGCCAAGGCTGCATTTATTTGATGAAAATACATTAAAACAGAAATGTTGTGAAATCTTATTATGATTTAAAATAACTGTTGGCTACCACTATTCTGCTACCTGCATAATATATCGGAATATGTCTCACAAAATGAAATAGTGTTGTCTTTTTATAATTTTGCTGTTCATCCTTGCAAGGTGGCCTTGAAACAATGCACACTTTGTAAAGTGCCACAGAAATAAAGGTGACTTGACTTTTTAGTGAATTTTTAATATACAGCATTTTAAAATGTGTTTGAAGTTAAAGCTGAATTTTCATTACTCCAGACTTTAATGTTATTCAGAAATCATATTAAAATGTTGATCTGCGCAAGAATCACAGAATCAAATGAAAACATTTGCAGTGCTTAATAATTTTGTGGAGCCATTTATATATTTATAGGCATCTTTGCACAGCAAAGGCAACAGAACCAAACCTGAAGCTGCATAAAACCACAAAAATGTGCATTTACACAGACAGATTAATGTGACTCTGTAGTGCTATAAATGCATTTACAGATCAATTAAAATAGTAGGATTTATACTTTTTTTTCACCAATTATACCAATTTTAAATGAGTTTTAACAAACAAAATCATAAAAAGTTAAAATGCGGGTAGGGTGGACAGTTCAAAAAGTATATTCTATATGTTTATATCTATATTTTTGTGAAACAAAATATGCAGCTGTTTTGTCAAGCCTGTTCACCTGTGTGGAGAACCCTCAGAATTGTATTATGTTTTGAGGTTTTCAACAAAAGGTTCTCAACATTTTTCAAATATTTTGTGTAAGGCCTAGTTTAAATTTCTGTTGATTTTCAGCTCATTTGTGTGGCGAGGACTGGAGTCAGGTTGGAGATGCGTGTCTGAGACTGAACGCCAGCAAGGAGAGTTATGATAATGCCCAGCACTACTGTAAGAACCTGGAGGGCAGCATCGCCTCTCTGACATCAGCCAGACAGGTGGAGTTCATTCTGGAGGAGCTGCAGAAGTATCAGCTGCAAGAGCGGGTGAGTCCAGCTCAAACACTGACGCTTTGACATTGATTTGTCTTGGTATGGGGTTTGATGCTTATCTAGAACACAGCCTAAGGTTACCCAAAGACTTTCTAGATTTGTTTCAAACTGGTTATAGCCACCTCTATTGTGAACAGGCTGCATTTTGCTACAGCCTGCAAGTTATAGCGATCATCATTATTTAAAAAAAAAAAAAACACGAGTATTTTGGACAGAAAGTACAATAACTTTTTACTTTGTGTGCACAATTTGCCTAGAATAAAGGCATAAATTGTTATATCGAGCTCCCAATATTTTTAAAACAGGAGAAAGAATTTTTAAATCATGCCCACAATTGATTTATTTATTTTGTTGTATGTCATTTGCAGGCCTCTGTGTGTTTTCATCTGAAGCTTCAAAGCTAACTTAGGTGCTAAATTAAATACGGGATATAACTTTTAAAAATATATTAAGAATTGTTTATAATCCATGTGCTCAATAAAATAAAATTGCTACTCCAAGTGCAACAAAATACTAGCAGCAAAATGTATTTTAGATGTAGAAGTTGTTATTATCAATGAAGCTGCTTTGTTTTTTTAAATTATTTTTATGCACAATTTTTATTTTCATCTTTTATGTGACATTCAAAAATTACCAAAAAATAAATCAATAAAAAAGGTGCGGGGGAACATAGCTTGTGACAACATCAGTAAAATTTCATCATGTTAGATTTTAGATTTGCAACACAGGCTCATTCTGAAAACGTAGACCTTTATACATTTCTAGAGAGATCACGAGTTATGTGGCCAGAAGTACGTATGGCTGCATTTTGTCTTCAAAACGAACGTTACGGGGCAGTATAACGCTGTTACTTTTATGAGCTAGCAGCTGACCGCTAACCTCTGTGCGGATGGCTTTCTCACTGTTAGCAGTATGTCAAATAGCTTGCCATGTACGTTGGAGGACTTGAGACGCAGAGAAGAGTTGACTGCGACGATGGGGTTCGAGTCTGTTGAAGAACGGTTTCAGAAACCAGGTAAAACAAAAAAAACAAAAATTAAAATAAACAAGTACATAACCGGGTAACAATGTTTTAAAATCTGAAAACATGGTAAAAATCATGGGACTTTACTTTTTCTGGATTGCTTTTGAAAACATTGTTGGTTGGATTTAGGGAAGTGGATGGGCAGGTCAGTCAGTGCTTTTGAAAACACTATTGGTTGGGTTTAGGGAAGGAGGAGGGTGGGTCAGTTGATCAGTCAGTCATTCAGTTGACAGCGGCCTCTGGTGGATTTACGTGAGAACAGCAGGCACAAATGGTACTCGTGTGAGAAATTTGAGATCTCAAAAAGCGTACACAGCGGCCTCTGGTGGATTTGTGAAAACAAAAGTTGATAAAAAAACGTACCTTCTGGGACGTATTTCGCGCTGTCCAGAATTATATATTTGGGTATGTTTTCAGAGTGAGTCTGGGTTGTAGATTTGTTACAAAAGTGATATTTTATTACAGATAATTTGACACAAACATCCTCTCTATCCAATTTTTTTAAAAAATATTTTTGCATTGCTCTGCTCAAAATCCAATTTTAAAGGCATTCTTTAAACAGCCCCCAAGCATCCTGTCACGTGTTTCTGTCTAGTATGCAAACATTAGTATACTAGCATTAGTATACTAAAATTAGCTACTGCTAGTTTACTTGTTAAGTCTCTGTGTGTCAGATCCAGATGTGGTGGCAGATGTTTCAGGGCATAGGTTTGTTGCTAAATGTCAGTACAGCTTACACTTCAAGTCAAAAAACCTTACTCATGCCTTCAGTAAAAAGCCAATTCTGCTCAAAATCTGTGGAGTCTCCCTGGTGCTGTGGTGTAAATATTTGTCATGTGTTAATTAAAAGGAAAGGAATGACTCTCCATAATCCGCTCCCTCGCTGATTGCGGCGTGAGCCTCAATGTTTAAGCAGCTTTTGTCCTTTGAAGATTAACACAATTTTCTAAAGGACCCACCTTTGATGTGAAAAAGATTCACATGCGCTGCTTTTCTCAGTTGCCACTATTTTTTGTCTTTTCTGTCACTCATACAGACAGTCACGCTTGCTTCCTGTGGCTCCACAAACTCACAGGAGATCTTAAACCCTTTAAACGTTTTAATCAAAACACACGAGACCTTTTCATACAGGGAAGTTGTTCATTTGAATGGAAAATCTGAGGGGTTGGGGTATGTCAAATTCAGTTTGTTTTGCCTTGAATTGATTATTAAACTGTGCATTGGCCTTTTGCCTTTCCTTGAAGAAGACAGAAATGAGAGTGGAAGAAAGAAACGTGTATTTGTAAGACTATAGAACATCTTCTACAGAGACGCCATGCTTATTAGCCATCAAAACATCAAGGTACTCTGAATGAATGTCCAGCTGGAACTCTGTAATGAGGTAAAAATCGAGTTCAGATTGAGTTCAAATTGAGGTTTATGAAGATGAACGCTTCTCTTTTATTCCTCTGAATTCACCACATCCGTAAATATGTCAGTCTGTTGATCATTTTAACTTCAGACACCTTTCTGGTCTTTATACTAATGTTCATAATCGCGTGTATTTATGAACGCAGGATGATAACAGCTCATTGAACCTGTGTTCAAAGTGACTTTAATGCTTTTAAACAAGCTTTATGTCAGATGTGTGGCTCAATTACATTTCAGCGCCCAGCAAATGGAAACAGCACTCCAAGTTTTTTATTTATTTGTTTTATAATGAATAAATTCATATGGACTTTTCTGCATTGGTTGTTGGAAATGACTTCATTTGCCTGCAATTGTTACTACTACTACTACTCCTTTTATAATAATAATAATAATATTAATAATAATAATAATAATAATAATGATTCGCATAGACACTGCTTTGTCTTATTTTTAACATTTATTTTTGTAATTGTTTGTTATTTTAGGTTTAGTTTTTTTTATTTATTTTTTGTTATATTTTTTATTTTTTATGTTTGTTTTTAACTTGGAAACTTTTTTTGTAATTTAGTTTAGGTTTTGTTTGCTTTATGGGTTGTGTTCCCCCACCCCCCCACCCCCAAAGAATGTAAAATATTATGCCAAATAATTCAGTTAAATGTAAAATTTAGCTATTAAAGATTAATTTGCTATTTTTTTATGTTTTATTCATACATTGTAAACACATTTCAAAAAGATACAAAATAAAGAACAACTAAAACATGTAACAGTAAGCAAATCCGCTTGTTAAATGTGACGTCACGCAAAGCGGCTTCTAAGTCCAAACGCTTTATCAAACTGTATAGGGAGACTCAACAAATGGTAATAATAAACGTTTACAAAGCACTGTAATAATTTTGAAAAAAAAAAAATCACGATGCAAATATATATATCCATGCCTAATATCCGATGGCCAGAATGTTATTATTTTTTGTAATTTGGTCCAGAGACTGTTGTGTACACAATGATTTTATCTAAAATTCAAAACTTCATAAACAAATATTTTCTCAATTCAAATGAGTAGCGACTTGGACCCGGAAACAGTATTTCATACGTTACGACTTAACATGCAGAGACACTGAAGGGTATTTTGAGCAAAACAAAACAAAACAAAAAGCAAAAAGCAAAAAAAAAAAAAGCACAAGTGCAATCTTACATGCAGAAAATACAGGTCTACATTGTGCTGACCAGAACTTGTATTGGGTGTGGGACCTCACAAAGAACAGGTTCAAGCTGAAGAGTTTGGACATGTTTGCGAAGGGGTTCCCAGAGTTTGACGAAAAAAGTGCTACATGAGGTTGGTAAAGAGAGTACCTAATTTCCTCTAATTTCATGAAATTAAGAACATTTCTTATCCAACAAGTGTGAGAAGGAGGGTGAGGGCTCTTCCAGTTTAGAAGAATTAACTGTCTTGCCAAAAGGGTTAAGAAGGCTACAAAATCTGCAAAATGTAATGAAGGTAATGTGTGGCAAGGTGGGAGAACCCCAAAAGCTATTAAGGATTTTAATGAAATCATTCATGAATTTTTAAATCATAATATCTTTTAATTGAGAAATCTTTAGCAGTGAAGCTTCTTTGTTTTATTGTTTTAACATTTTGCTTTTGTAAATTTTTTTTTTTAATGTTTTTAGTTGTTTTTGTTTTGTGTTATTTTGTTTTGTGTTATTTCATTCATTCATTCATTCATTCATTCATTCATTCATTCATTCATTCATTCATTCATTCATTCATTCACTTTGTTGTGTTTTATGCCGTTTTGACTTTTAACTTTTAGGTTCATGCATTGATTTTGCTTTGCTATTGTTATTTTATGTTTTGTTTAGTTTGAGGGTAAAACATTATTTTCAAAGTATTGCCAAAATAATTTGATTCTGTTATCAAGGATTTTAATGTATTTTAATTAATCAATGAATTTATAAATCATAATTAATTTTACCTGAGAAAAAAGGGTTTATAATGGATTTTTTTTTCAAAATATTATATTTGTGAATACGTATTCCTACATAAACAAACACACAGAAACCTAATGATCTAATTATATTACTTGTCCAAAAATTATCACTAATTATTGACAATAGATATTGTGACATATTTTGTACTGTATGTGTGTATAAGACATGAACAAATGTGTTTTTTTTTTTTTTTTGCAGAAACTAACTCCCTGGGTGGGTCTAAGGAAGATAAATGTTTCATACTGGGGGTGGGAGGACGCGTCTCCCTTTACTGCCAGCACACTGCAGTGGTTACCAGGAGAGCCGAGTGACTCAGGGTTTTGTGCTTACCTGGAAAGAGCTGAGGTAGCCGGACTCAAAGCCAAACCCTGCACTGCCAACACCGAGGGGCTGATCTGTGAGAAGCCCATTGGTGAGAAAAGTTTTCTTTGTGTTTTTTTTTTTCCTTTCTCTTTTGTAACACGAACCTGGAGGTGGTTCAGTGCCTGTTCTGTGGTGGATGCTGTTCTTACACATCAAACCCAAACTGAATCCCTGGCTCCCACAGAAAACTCCAGGTTTCAGAAAAATTGGAAAGTTTGGCTTTTTACATGGTTCCACACATCTCTAAGTAGACTTCTATTAAATTTATTCTGTCTAAATTCGATTGAGGTAGCAATCCAGGTGTAGGATTCTAAGCACAGTTATGGTCTGATATAAAAAAATGAAGTGGGAAAAGAAGTTTGAAGAAGAAAGTTAGTGAATATGAATGGTGCATTTACTTATATTAATAAGCAGATATGTCTTGTATGCTTTTTTTCTCATTAAAAAAAAAGACCAAACAGCTTTATTGGTGGTGGTGAGAAAAAAGCACTTAAGAAAGCTTCTGATTATAGTGATGTGTGCATGAGCTCTGCACTGTTCATAAATTATTTTGCTTGAATGAAAGTAGATTCCCATTGTCAATTTCTGTCATAGTCAAAATCTTCTAACATTGGGGTGGCAGACACGCAAACACAAACACGCCAGTACAAAATCTATTCCACAACACTAGATCCAGGTTGGGGCGAACCATATATGGGCAATGATGGATGAGTCTATCGCAAGAATATCGACTTGATTTATATGTATTATTATATGTATTATTCGTTTTTATTGATATAATGGACCATAACATTTTTGATTGTAGATTTATTTTATGTTTGTTCAACCTTTTATGTTTTGTTAATGTCTATACCAGGGATGTCAAATTCAGTTCCTGGAGGGGCGCTGCCCTGCACAGTTTACTTATCTGTAGGTTTCAAACTAGCATAAAGGACTTAAGGCGCGATCACACTGCACTCTTCACCACATAGACATTCATTTATACACATGTGAAAATGTAAGCTCATGCGGCAAGTTTCGCTGTTTGCTGCGTTGAAAAGTTCAAGCTTGGTGAACTCTGATCTGCGAATTCGCATCATGTGATTGCGTGAGACCAATCGAAGATCAAAACGACCTCTCTGGACATAAATTTAAAATATGGACTACTTGCTTGCTTTTTTTAAATGTCTAATCATCTTGTTTAATAGTGCCGTGCAACAGAATTTTGCATGATCAAACTCTAGTGTGACCACGGCTTCAATTAGTTTTATCAGGTGTGTTTATTTAGGGTTGGAACTAAACTGTGCAGAACTGCATCCCTCCAGCAAGGAGGTTTGGCACCTGTGGTCTACACATACCTCAATCCT
The DNA here is from genome assembly GCA_903798035.1 of Danio albolineatus. Classification (NCBI taxonomy): domain Eukaryota; kingdom Metazoa; phylum Chordata; class Actinopteri; order Cypriniformes; family Danionidae; genus Danio; species Danio albolineatus. Next base: position 2,939,415 of record CAIGQQ010031933.1, read on the forward strand.
AAACCTAGCTTTTAGAGCAGGGCTGTTCAAATCTGTTCCTGGAGATGTACCTTCCAGCAGAATTTAGCACCAACCCTGATCAAACACACCTGTCTTTAATTACCAAGTGCTCCTTCAGATTCCACTTAGTTGGTTTAGTTGTGTTTGATCAGGGTTGGTGCTAAATTCTGCAGGAAGGTACATCTCCAGGAATAGGGTTGGGCACCCCTTTTTTAGAGTAATCTGTTGTGTGTTAACGTCTACACATACCACAACCCTAAACCTACCCTTCACAGTAATGAACAATGGATTTATTTTTGTACAGCATCACAAAAACGATGCTGATAAAACGATTCTCAGTAGTCACAACCGTAACACTTCTAGCCATAAACAAAGTACTCACAATGAAGGTTCCTCCCATTTGGAAGCATGGATCATGTGGTCTGGATTGTCCTGAAATGTATGGGTCTGCAGCTGTGAATATTACACAAGTTGAAAACCATTGATTTTCATTACATCTCTGAACTTCAGCTTGTCATCAGATCTTCTGACAATTTACATTCTCTCATGAATCAGAAGCGTCCTGCACCTTACAAGTCACTAAATTACAATTGAATCAGTCACACACAGTCTGCTCTTGCCTAGAGACACGAAAACACAGATCAGATCATATGCACAAGGTTCAGACCACAAGACATACTAGACTGAAAAACACTTGAGTGCTGTATTTTATCATTTATTCATTCGTTTTCTTTTTGGCTTAGTCACTTTAATAATCTGGGGTCGCACAGCGGATTGAACCGCCAACTTATCCAGCATATGTTTTACGTAGCGGATGCCCTTCCAGCTGCAACCCATCTCTGGGAATTCACACTCATACACTACGGACAATTTAGCTTACCCAATTCACCTATACCACATGTCTTTGGACTTGTGGGGGAAACCAGAGCACCCGGAGGAAAACCCCCAGAACCACAGGGAGAACATGCAAACTCTAGACAGAAACGCCAACTGACCCAGCCAGGGCTCGAACCAGCGACCTTCTTGCTGTGAGGCGAACATGCTACCCACTACGCCAACGTGGCACCATGCTGTATTTTAATGAAGAGAGATGTTAACTAACGGGATATTGTCATTATGGCTGTCATGAGGACCAGATGCACTTTACCTCAACAACTCTGATTGGCTAAGCTGTGATTGAAATGAAACACTATTGGTCATTTCAAAAAGGGGAGGGACTACTCAGTGTGTTGCACCCTGTATTTATGTTTTAGTTGAATATACAAAAACACATTAAACAAAGCTGCACATTTCATCTTTAAATAAGGCAGGACCACAGAAATGAACCTACCTGTCAAGTAATCTCTATGTACCAGTGATCGTTTTCTATCCAAATTTCTGGGCAGTTCAGTTTGGCATGGCATTTCAAAACTCCACAAAGAGCTACAAACAAGGCTTTTGGCCTAATTTAGTTTAAAATTGCATCACAGTTTTAGTTTTTGATTTAGCTCCTCCTCAGTATATTATCTATGACACATGTATATGGATTCTGGTGTTTACTTTTGCCATGATGTTCTTTCTATGACAACGAGTAAATGATTCAGTTATATTCAAACAATCAAACAAACAAATTAATAAACAATTAACAGTTTAAACAAGGAACTAAAGGTTGTTTTTTTCTCCACAATTTCTTTGATATTGTAAATAAGCAGAGATTTTGAATATTATCTCACACCTTCTTTGTTGCATTGGCTGCAGTGTGTTTATCGGACCTGTTTGAAACTCTGGAATAGAGACACAGGAAGCACAAATTAAGCCTTGAACGAATGCTGGACACTCCTCTCATGCAGATCTAAGCAAAGGGCATAAAGAATGAACATCAGCTCCCCTCATCTTTGTTTATTGTGCTCATTTCATGTTTTATTTACATTGTTCTGCTCGTTGTTCTCATTTCAGTTTTATGTCTTACTCTACAGGAGGTAACAAAGCAGTGTTTTTGGGGCATGTCATTATGATCGTAACATTCCTCAACAATACATCCCATTATCTTTAAATGTTTATAGCTAATAATATATCTATTATAAAACCTAATTACAATAGGGTGCAAAAACCTGAGACCATATTGTGCTGGTGGATTCATAACATATTTAAAACCAAATTTAATGAAGTGCTGTTATGTTTTTATGTGAATAAAATGTTTCAATTTCTGCAGCCTTCATTTGCTGATCAAAGTAAGTTTCTTGAAATGGATCATATGACTGTACAGATGTTCTTGCTTTCATTAAAGCACAAGATGTTCTTTGGATATTTTTTAATGAGTTTGAATAGCTTAATCATAAGATTTTATACAGATTTCTGAAGTTTGTGCTAATGTTGCTTTTATAATAAATATAACTTTAGAATAATAATAATAATAAAAAATACATATAGATAGATAGATAGATAGATAGATAGATAGATAGATAGATAGATA
>CAIGQQ010031933.1:2954227-2969338 GCA_903798035.1 Danio albolineatus
TGGCAATAAAACTGATTCTGATTCTGATTCTGATTCTGATTCTGATTATTGTGAATATTGCGGGGGACGTGCTGCCCTTGATTCCTATGCTGTTTCTGTGCTCTTTCTCTGGAAAGACCAGCAATAATTCTGTATTAAAATGATTTCCTTTTCGTTTTATGCTTGTTAATCCTGAGCTCAATCTATCTGACAGGTGTCCCTGTCCTTAGTGGACCTGTCCACGAGACAGATGCTGTCTTACCATAGATAGAGATTTTCACATCAGAGATGCTTAGAAAAAAAATTAATTTGTAACATTTATAGAAGTGTGAACCTTCTCTTAAAATGCCCTTCGAAGCAATGAAACAATAGAATTTACACTTATGTCTTATTGATAATCTCACAAAAATATTGATGCATATAGTTGAAGAAAAAAGCTTCTGGAGATTTCACAGAATGTCTCGGAAGTTCAATATTTGAATATCCAGTGCTACTAATAACTTATGTTTTGATTATTATTAAAGATGATTTATTTGAGCAAGATTTCATACTAAATCAGTGTTAGACACGGTCAGTGTACTTAAACATAGAAAGTAAGACTTTTAGAAAGAAAAAGAAAACAACAGTTGGAATGTTTTGTTGTATAGATTTGCATATGTAATGAATGTGTAGGTGTCCTTGGCTAAAGGTAATCTTCCTTATCTTCTGCTAAACAAAGAAAGGCAAAGAAGTGTGTGAGGGAAAGCGAGAGAGGACGAGATGAGAATTGAGTTTGTAATTATGAAACACCTCTGTGATTGTGCCGAATGCACAGCAGGGCAAAATGAATCATTGTACTGGGCGTGAATAATGGAGGAGGAGAGAGGAACTTCTAGGTAGAGAGTTCAACTAACACATCTGTGCGCTATGGAAATCTGGATCAAGAACGTAGACCAACATGCAAATATCAGAACTTTCAGAAAACTTTCGTTTTTTCATGTAATACTGTTCATTAGATGTGTTTACTCATCTTACAGTAATCAGATCAAATTTAATTGATCCAGTCAGTGGTTTGGTGCTCATGCTGATAATTAAATTGATAATAATTGTTTTTAATCAGCATATTATAATACTTGTCGAAGGATCGTGTGACTGGAGTAATGATACGAAAAATTCAGCTTTGAAACCACTGGAATTAATTCTATTTAAAATACATTAAATAAAAAACAGCTTTTTGAAAATTATTTGACAACTAAAAATATTTTAGATATTTACTGTTTTTGCTGTACTTTGATCAAATAAATGTAGGTTTGGTGAGCGAATAACAAACAAACTATATGGTGGCTCTGAATTCAAAACACCTCTCAACTTGCTTCATGTTGTTATTGACACAACATTAGTTCGAATATTTTTTTTTACGTGATGAAATTTCAGATGAACATTTTAGACTTAGTGAGCAATGACCTTTACTGAACTTTTGACTGTTAGTGTATATAAAGCAAATCAAGGGCTAATGGTACTTTTAGAGACATAAAACATATAGAATGAATGGATTAAAAATAATTTTACTTCTGCTGAGCCCTCTTAATTAGTCTCTATCCCAAGCAGAGAATCTATCTTAATAGATTTCAGTTGAATGAAAGTGGTTAATTTCAATATTCATTCTTCCATTTTTTTTTTTTCGGCTTAGTCCATTTATTAATTCGGGGTCGCCACAGCGGAATGAACCACCAACTTATCCAGCATTTGTTTTACGCAGCGGATGCCCTTCCAGTCGCAACCCATCTGCGGGAAACATTTCATTATTGCCTTATTTATTTATTGTTTGATTTTTCATGCACTGAAATTACGTACTTTCCAAAACCTTTACACTTTCTGATCCTCTCTGGTATAATGAGCTTGAAACCTCCACAAGGGCTGTTGAGAAGTGTGGAAATGTAAATGTCACAAAATCTCAAAATGAAGATATTTTTCATATTGTACATTAGCTACATTAGTACAATGTTACACCTTTGCAGTTATAATTAATTACAGTAACTGTCTTTCAGCCTTTTAATATAACAATGGGTGTATGATCTCTTTGGTTTTTTTCTTTTGTTGAACACAGATATATTAAAACATTTTAGGATGCGTAGCATTTTAAGGGCAAGTAAATGATGAGTATATTTTCACATTCCGTTGTACTATCGCTTTAATTACTTACACTTGTGATAACCTCTGTGAAAATAGCAAAACTTTGCCATTTTTCCATTTAAATTTCTAAGCTGAGCCACCTCATGCCTCCAAACAGGACATTTTTTGAATATGATAAGGTAGGTCAAACACTGTGGCACTTTATAGTGCTTTTCTTTTCCGTCTTTCTCAGTATCACACTGACTGTAGTGGCGTCCCCTCAGTGTGCCTTTCTGCCCTGTTTTTAATGACACACTGCTCATCTCTCAGAATCTGCCCTCGCCATTAACCCTGAGACACTTTTTGACCCTCGCACTGTCTAAGGACCTATTAGACAGGGTCTGGTTGAGGGGTTCATTGATGGACGCTTCTTCTGTCTCTGTTGCCTGCATATATTTTCTGCTCCCCCACATGCACAAATGGCTAAAAATGAAGGGAGGTCATTAGTGACGGCCTCAGAAAACTTTATTATAGAAAAACCCTACTGGCACTGGCAATGGAAATCATATGATACTGTCCCATGTGTCCCAAATGTCCAGTGCTCTGAATGTCAGGCACATTGTATGAATACACATTCATAATGTAATGGCACAAAACTCGATTTATTTTGAAATTAAAAGGTCAGTCAACAACACGCAAGCAGAGCAGGTTTCAGTGCTTGTAACAAATTGACAAAGAGTGACTTTGAATGGGCACAAAATAAAAGACGTGCCAGGGCTCCAGACTAACATTTGAGAAGTTGTGCAGTTGATGGCACCAGCGGTGGGGTGGGGATAAAAAAATATTTATTTTAACTTTGATTACTTTGCAACTACATCATTATTTGCCACGACTTTTCTTTCAAAATCTGTTAAAAGCATCTTTTATACTGATGTCTAAATAGTTTTCTCTAGTTTGCAGACATTTTGAAGGTATGTCAGGGTGTTTAGAGAAGAGCAGGGCACTAACGATAGAATAATAATGACATAAAATTGTTAAAAACAAACAATAAAACTAAATGACAGTTTTGCAGCTTATTTATCTGAAAAAAACAACAACAAACAAAGCAAGACAAACAGCTTATAATGTTAATAATAAAAGCACCCTTTTAAAAAAACAGTGATCTTTCATAAGTATAAGTATAAATACTTTATTTAAGAACTTTTTATACTTAATGTTTTTTATTTATTTATTTATTACTTTCATACAACGTATTATGATTACTCAATTCTGACTGGCAATTTTAGTTTTATTTAACAATTTAATAGTCTAATTCAATAGGATAACTGCTGCAGTATGTTGATGTTAGTGCTATTGTTATGGCATCACTTCACTACGTCACTACGTCAGCAATAATTAATTTAATCAAAAAATGTAAGGTAAAAACTGAAGAATACTTTGGGTCCAGGAGCTCTGCTACATGGTGAAGTTCACTTGTATTGTTCCATCAGCATTAATTAATGGAGAATTTTTATACAGTCTATCTATGGTAAGAATAGTGGGCTATTTGAAATCACAGGATTTGAAATTATTTTATTATTCTTCAATGCCAACTTGACTTATAAATGATATGTTTAAATAACAAACAACTCAGTTGTAATTTCTGGAGTATTTAGGAGAGCGAGTGTCATTGTTATAATGTGCATTTAAATGAAACTAAACCAGCCATTTCAATACATATTACACCTATTGATAATAAACGATGTTTATTGATAATAAAAGTAAAAAAATTAAAAGACAGTCATAAAATACATAAATACGAGTACTTGTGTTCTCAGATTAGTTCATTTCAGCTCACTACATTCCAGCCAGTCCTTACAGACCTTTATCCACACAGTTACTTTACAGAGGAGGGAGCGATAGTGTTAAGATGATCATGCAGCCAGCCATCAATACGACCCCCTGAAAAAATGGTCAAAAAATGCGAGTATATGGTCACAGTCAGGAGCCCTGTGTGCCAAAAAAAGCATTAGCAACTTCTAGGGCATGCTAAGAGTTTATGAATATGTCATGTAAACTGTAGATCAAGAAGTCTTGCTAGATTAACTGACAGACAGTTAAAATTCCATTTGAATTCTTTGCTTTTGTTTGTCCTTGGAGATTTAGATAAAATATGCAGATGTTTTGGGTCTATGGTTCTTGCTCATTTTTATATCTCTCTCCATTTTTCTGACAACTTCATCGACTGTCACTGGGCTTTTTATTTTTACTTGCCAAAGATCAATATGACAGCTCCTGTGGTGGTCGTTTGTTTTGGGCCAGACAAATAAATGTTTGCTTGACTGTAAAAACATGACTTGAAATGTCAAGTTTCATCCACACTTTAGTGGTAAGCATTATAGCAGGTTGTTTGCACTGGAGAAGACAGACCCATTGTAAATAGGCCCATGTGTGTGGGCTGTCTCCACTCATAGGTGAAGTTTCTGGGTAAGCAAAGCTGAAACTGTTTTATCATTGTTTGAGTGTGGCGAGAATATAATCCATCTACTCTTACATAACCAAGATATTCTGTTGCAGCAGATGTTCTCTGATGAGCTTATTGTTAATGTACTGTAAATGGCTGAATTTACTTGCTGTTTCATTGTTTAGTTAAAAGGTTAACAGTGTTATTTAGTGTTATTTATACATTAATGTTTAAACTTTGTTTCAGACCTATCCTACAGTACGTTTGCATCCACCAAAGTTAAAAAACATTTAGATTTTCTTATCATAATATGCATTATAGCAGTGGTCCTCAACCTTTTTATCACCGCGGAATGGTCAACGCTTGACAATTTGACTGGGATGGGGTTGCTAGGTGACCATCAACCGTTTTCTCAGAGGAAGACAAGCTGACGTACATTGCTTTCACTCTGATACAAGTTTTATTTAAGGAAAAAAATTCAAAGCACTGCAGTGTTTGGGTGTTCTGTGTTTGTCTGAGATATTTAGTCTTACCGAAATGTGTATATTTCATGCAAGCTGAAGCTGATTGGTCAGTTCTTGTCATGTGACTCGCAGTGCGCTCACAGGATTTATTCAACTGGGTATGTCTGGCCCGGAAGGCGCAACATTCATTGGAAACAATGAACATGTGCGAACTCTAGAAAAGACGCGATATGTGAACTGACCCTAAAAGGCCGCTGTCATTTGGAATATCCATCAGTTGATATTTATGCACAGTCATGATGAATTCACCTGATTTGTAACTTTCCAAAGATGTCTGTTTCTTACTCATTTTTCTGCTTGTGGGTTAAATTTTGTCGCTCAAGTGACCAAGATAAAACAGAGAATACAGCCATTTTTTTTCAAAATAAAAAATCTTTCAGACACAGATAATTAATAAAACGGAAATAATTCATTGTTTTTTTTTTGCGGCCCAGTACCATATGATCTATGGACAGGTTCCGGTCCACGGCCTGGTGGTTGAGGACCACTGCATTAAAGTACATCAACTCTTTTCTCAAAATGTCTGAAATGCTTTGTTAAAGGATCAAGCCTCTTTAAAACCACATTTTTGCCACAGCCAGCTTTGCTGTGATTGGCTACTTTGATAAACTTGTCAGACTCTGATTTATAATGGCTTAATGACAATCATGTTTATGAAAGATTTATGACAAGTTTTGTTGTCTTAGTAATGTCAAATTGTCATTACAAAGACAAAAACAGGTTGTGATGTATTTGTTTATGTCAAGTTGTCATAACAAACAATGTCATCTTTGCATTTAGAATGTTTTAACTGAGCATATGACAATTACAGTTGTTAGAAGCATTCATGATTATGAAGGTTTAATGACAGTTTTATGAACACCCCGTCAAGTAGTGTGTTACTGAACAGTTTTATATATATAGTTTTAATTAATTTAAATCTCTTCTCTTTTTAGCTCAGAACTGTTCAGGTCATCGCACATGTGGCCAGTGTCTGGAACAGCCTGATTGTGGCTGGTGTGGAGACCCCACAGACACAGGACAGGGCCAGTGCATTGAGGGATCATACCGTGGACCAATGAGAAGCCTCAGCAGACAGAGCAGAGAGAGAGTACTCGACACCAGTGTCTGTTCACGGGAAAAAGGCTTCGACTGGGCCTACATAACCTGCCCAGGTACTGTAAAACAATACACACAGGCTCAAACACACAGTTAAAACAACCTGCAGTTTCCAATATTTCGAGGACACCGAAAGAAGCATAACTTCCGTTTATTCAGGAGAACAGTATATAATTTGTTAATGAGATTTTTGGAAAAAGAACACTGATCAATACTAGAGAACACTTCCAGACAGTTATTGCTTGTTAATCTGGCACCCGGTGGTCTTTTCTTTAATTAACTGATAATTGAACCGGCAGCGTAACTTTCCATTTTTTGCTGACTTTGCAATACTTTTCTAAAGTGACTGAAACTCTCTGACAGCAGGTTGTCCAGAAGAAGGCAAAAGCAATGAACATTTCAGCCATTGCAAAACAGTTTGGTCATTCCAAATCTGGGATTTCTAGAATATTGAATCTTTGCCAGAATTGCTGAAGTTGGAATTGCCTGTACAGTTCCTTTGCATGTTTGACTGCTGTAGGTTTAGTTGAAATATTTCTTCTACAGTCGTTGTTGTTCTCTTATTTTGATCATTATGTTTTGCACAAAAAAAAGTTTGTGTCCAGTGCTTTGGTTATTTTATTAAACTGTTCTACTATTTCTAAAATGAGTTGTACCTTATTTCTAAAATGATTCAATTACTGATCAAAACCTATACATAATGGTTTACATTAACCATCTAATCTTTTCACATCCTATTCTGCAGCATGCCAGTGTAATGGACACAGTACGTGTGTTAACGGCAGCGTATGTGAGCAGTGCAAGAATCTCACAGCTGGGCTGCATTGCCAGTTCTGTTTACCTGGTTATTATGGAGACCCCACTAATGGAGGGAAATGCCAAGGTAAGATATTTATCTTTGTGTGTACAAGTGTTTGTCCCTTTGTCTCTTTGTGCTTGCTAGAATCAGCATTTTAAAAAATCAGTCAGTAGGTTTCTTGAAGGATTGGATTGTGTACCCAAGATTTTGTCCTCATCTGCTCACTCTTCCAAGCATGCATGATTTTGTCCCTCCGTGGAACACAACAGATATATTTAGCAGAATATCCAGATGTTGCTTCACATATAGTGGAAGTGGATGGTAAACGGAGATGCTGCAGTGCATTATAAGCATCTTATAAGAGAATAGTGTGAAGATTACGAGAAAAGGCTTCTGGACATGAAGTTTAAATTGATTTGATCGGATTTTGTTAAAGTTTATAACACATTAAACATATAAACATAAGAAAACAGACACATATTGGTTGTGGTTATCTGGCACAGAGACATGCAAACAAATTATATTGGTCTAATATGAAAAAAAAATATATATATATACATTTATAACATTATTCATATTAGTTATTGAAGTTTATTTTATTCAATTGAAACATTTTAATATAAAATTACATAATAAATATAAGGTCATATAAACTTATAAAAAGAATTGTAAACATTTATAGAGATAAACGTACTTGAAATTCCTTTTGTATACCATTTTATGATAGGCTTGTATTTATTTATTTATCTTTATTTATTCATTCATTTTCTTTTCAGCTTAGTCCCATTGTCAGTCAGGAGTTGCCACAGCGGAATGAACTGCCAACTTATCCAGCATATGTTTTATGCAGCGAATGCCCTTCCAGCTGCAATCCATCACTGGGAAACACCCATACACACTCATTCACACACACATACTTACACATACAATTTAGCTCAGCCGGTTCACCTATACCGCTTTGGACTGGTGGGGGAAACTGAAGTACCCAGAGGAAACCCACCCGAACATGGGGAGAACATGCAAACTCCACATAGAAATGCCAACTGACCCATCCGAGGCTTAACCAGAGACCTTTTTGCTCTTTGATACCCACTGCGCCGCCCATCTTTATTTATGTACTAATATATTTACTTATTTAATTAACTTATTTTATTTCGGGAATTTGTTAAACGTAATTTTACAAAGCAAATTCACCAGATAGACTAGAGCGAAGCACAATTCTTGATTGATTTGATCTGGATGCGTTTGTTCATGTATGAAATGGGTTTTAAATTTTAACACCATTCCAGATTGTTTCAGACCAATTTAACCTCTGGCTCTTGTGTGATGGCAGGTGTAAATGTGCAGAAATGTGAAAACTGTAGATGGTGCAAGGCAAGATAATGAGTGAGTCTGTCCAATTTCAGTCTGAGAGATATGCTCACTAACTCCTTTTCCAGACGAAAAAAAAAAAGTCAGATTGGTTTGGAGGGGTATGAGGCATAACCAGCGGATGTCAGAACTTTCGTTATTTGTTAAACAACCCCTTTAACGTGTACATGTGGCCAAACGCTAAATCAAACCGAAATCGATGCAGTAGTTAATTCATAAACAGTCTTCCTGCATCCAGATGTACCACCGGATCTCCCAGTGTCCCCCATCTAATTTCGTTGTAATGGTTAGTGCAGCCATATTTCATTACGAGTGCAGTATTCAAGCGCCACGGTGGCGCGTGAGTAGCACGTTCGCCTCACAGCAAGAAGGTCGCTGGTTCGATCCCCGGTTGGGGCAGGTCCCGGTTGGGCCAGTTGGCATTTCTGTGTGGAGTTTGCATGTTCTCCCCGTGGTTGCGTGGGTTTCCTCCGGGTGCTCCGGTTTCCCCCACAGTCCAAAGACATGCGGTACAGGTGAATTGGGTAAGCTAAATTGTCCATAGTGTATGTGTGTGAATGAGAATGTATGAATGTGTTTCCCAGAGATGGGTTGTGGCTGGAAGGGCATCCGCTGCGTAAAACAAATGCCGGATAAGTTGGCGGTTCATTCCGCTGTGGCGACCCCGGATTAATAAAGGGACTAAGCCGAAAAGAAAATGAATGAATGAATGAATGAATGCAGTATTCAACCTGACGCAAATTGTATCGATTTGATGTGGGCTCCTCGTGTTAGTCTATCACTGTGGCTTTTCTCCCAGTTTCCAGTCACCGAGTTTATGTACAAGCTTCATCGCTCTTAGAGATGAAACTGCAGCGAGAAGGAGAGAAAGGCAGCAGAGAGACGGAGAGGCGAAGAGGCGCAAGGAAGGTGGTGTAATAACATCATTCTCTGTCGGACAGATGCGCGTTTTCTCCACATTGGGTGACATTAAATCACTCTTAATCATTTTCTTATTTCCTGGAGTTGACTGGCGCACCACCTCCTCGCCTATACGAGCGGTCCAGCGCTCACAGCGGAGATTTGATAGATGTGTAGCGCTCTGCAAGGATACGCTCTCTCCGTCTTCCGTTTCTCCTCCCTGTTGAATTCCTTAGTGATTAAGAGTGCTTTATTGACTGCGTCTTGGTGTAAACGCGCATGTGTGTTTAATGCTCTGATTGTGGCCGCTGCTTATCCCGCAGTGTCATTTTTCAGCGTTAGTGAGTGAAGGAGATTTACCTCACCTCGTACCCTAATACGTTTAAGCCACTGATCTGTGTTAGATTAGACGAGGAGAGATGGAGAGCGGCCCACTGTGTGGAGAACAGAAAGGCTGAATGGATATCTCTGACTGAGTGTGTGTGTGTGTGTGTAGTCTGAAGGAGAAAAGAGACAGGCCATCAAAGTAAGATCAGGGTAAAATATGACACATGGCCGGCTGCCCTTGACGAAAGAGGGGAAAACAACGTCTGTGGAAGATGGAGGACGTGTCCTTTTGAAATAGCCCTTTTAGTTAGAGGACAACAGAGGGCAGACAGAGTCCAGGGATTTTGAGGATGTATGTTTGATTGTTTATGTGATGATGTCATTTGGAATGCGATATGCAAGCGTCAAATGAAAGATGTAATATGTATTTTTATGCATGCAGATTCTACTGTGTGTGTGTGTGTGCGTGTGTGTGTATGTGTATGTGTGTGTGTTTGCGTTTGCGTGTGTGGGGTTGGTGGAGGCACAGCAGTGTTATATAACGTATAGTTTTATAAAACAACAGTTGTATGATAAATATGTAGTGTACATCATGAGTTGATGTCATGATGGGGTGAATAGAGTTTTTTGGTTTCCCTACAGATATTTACAGGTCTACCTAGTAAAGTGACCAGTGAGTGAATATTGGTCCACTTTATCCTATAAATCATATATATATATATATATATATTTATAATGCATCTATTAAATGTTGACCATATTTCTGGCACACTATATTGAGAGATTCTGTTAATTGGTTATTTACATTTTTTTTGTTTTATTTTAATTTTTTTTATTTTATCACCACGATAATCAAAAAATAAAATTTTCTTGCACATTTTGCTCTATTAAATTTGCCTGAAATTTTTAGTTATCAGTAGACCCACACTGTCACGGTTGGTGTAGGGAAAAAGGAGCAAGGAATAGATTTCTCAAGTGCAGAAATAATATGGGTTTATTAATAATAATGATAAAACAGAAGGCTACCCCGAGGGGGAAAACATTAACAAAACATACTAACAAACTTTACTGGGCAGGCTGGCAGAGATCAGGGCTGGGCAGACAGGACAAGGCTGGAAGTGATGACGAACTGGCACATGACAGCAGACTTATAAGCAGAATATACTGTAAGCAGAAATAATTAACAAACAGACAGGAGAACATAATAAACTAATGGGTTAACAAAGAGGGTGGGACTAGAGAATAGACAGAAGAGCACATGACACACAAACAACACAAGCCATGTGCTCACATAAAACAAGGCTAGAACACTCAAGACAACATTAAAGCAATACTGAAGCACGCAGCCACAATGTATACACAGAGCCACTTGCTTAGACAACACAAACAAACAGACGCAAGACACAAGCACACGATAGATGAAAACACCTTACCATGCGCTCACACATATGCAACGCGCATGTTTAATCTCAGCGTCAACCGAAACCAACTAGACTGAGACGCTGAGAATAAAACAGTGCAATGCCGACAGAACAAACACAAACACAAGTACAAGAGTGCACGTCCCAAGCACGCCCAGACCTTGCGCACCCGCATCAAGCCATACAGAGACACGTAATGACAAAATGGAAATGGCTTTGTGTGTTTTTGAATAGTCAAATTTGGTTATAATATTTAGTAGTGTTTATCTATGTTCTTGTTTGTCGACATGTTGTGTGTGTGTACCTGACCAGAGTCATATTGACCCTACAGCAGTGCTATTCTTGGCCTCTGACTGGACGAACACATGAACACAACACCCTCATTTTCCTTCTTTTTATTCGACCTGTACAAGTCATTCTCTGCTTGAGGTATAAAACACACACACACCTGTTCAGTCACCCATCATCACAGCTAAAGCTAGACCTGCAGCATGAATGTGAAAGCTTTGGAAGAGCTTGTTATTTTAATCTTGGCTCTGTAATTTACATAATTACATAATGCAAACTGTTAAAATCTATCATCAGTTTGTGGTAGGGTTTGAAATGTTGGTAACACTTTACTTGAAGGGGGTGTTCATAAGACTATCATTTCATGTTTACAATCTGTTATAAACCTAATATAGCATATTAACTATCAAGCCACTTAGCTTTATGGCTTCACATTAGAATAAAATGTCATATGGTGGTATGGTGGCTCAGTTGTCGCCTCACAGCAAGAAGGTCGCTGGTTTAAGTCCCGGCAGGGTCATTGGCATTTCTGTGTGGAGTTTGCGTGTTCTCCTAATGTTTGCGTGGGTTTCCTCTTGATGCTCCAGTTTCCCCTTACAGTCCAAAGACATGCAGTATAGGTGAATTGAATAAACTAAATTGGCTGTAGTGTATCTGTGAGAATGTGAGAGTGAATAGACACTTCCCAGTACTGGGTTGCAGCTGGAAGGGCATCCAATGAGTAAAACATATGCTGGATAAGTTGGTGATGATGAATAAACGGACTAAGCCGAAGGAAAATGAATGAAAAAAATAAACTGTCAAATGAACCCCAACTTCAAGTAAAGTGTTATTGAACTGTGTTAATGAACCCTGGTGCTGACCCTCAAACTAAAGTAAAACAGTTTTGTGTCTCATTTGATTGGGTGAACCAGCTGTCCCATGATTTTGAAGATTGTTTCATTCCTAAAAATATGAGGTGAATTTGAAGCACCTCATTCGCATACGTACAGAGTTGAATATTATTCTTATTCTTAATAGATTATATAAGCATGCACCTTGAATAATGGCTAAAATCCATTTGAGTCTCTTAGAGTTTTAGCTTTTTCAACTTTGTTGCTTTGGTAACAAGATAATTGAGAGCACTCCCACTTATTATAGTGTCAGATAAAGGTTCCCTAATGATTGGGAAGCTGGCGGAACCAGTATGACGGTATATAATGTGATTATAATGAACATTTGGGAGGCACATGCTCATATAGTCCTGCTAATTGCAACGCTACAGGTAAATTAGCAACTGCTATTCTTCAATATCATCTGATTTCAACATTTCCAGACCTGGTTTGCTAGTAGTAAACTAATCTGAACATTTTGTGAATGTTTGAACATGGCTAACATTCACTTAAAAGAAATTAAGTGAACTAACATTGACTTTTATGTCTCTGTTGTTTTTTTTCTCCTTTATTGCCTCTTCCTGTTTACATCTGCATGAATCCTCATTAAATACATGCTGTTTGTCAACAGTTTTTTTTCACCATAGGAATCCTCACTCGCAGAACATGATTGTTCACTCTCAGCTTTTGCATTGAGCTATTTGTGGCTGTTTGATGAAGATACAGTTTCACACATTAACTCAATCATATACCATATGATTATATCTGTGTACGCGTATCATCTACATGTCCATTCTAATCTGCCATGCATATTTTTTGTTAATCACTCAGTCACACAGTTGGATAAGTCAGTGCTACTTACATCAGTCTCTGTTAGTACGAGCACATGGTGGCAGTCGTATAAAGCTGACAGGAGGGGAAACTGTAGCATCAGGCACAGATGGAGGAGATCTCCCGTTTGCCTCTCGCTCTAAACATTTTCCCCTCATCCTAATCTCTTCCAGGATCTGTTTAAGATGGCAGTTTGCTTTTGCACACTGTGAGGTCTCAGTTGTGCCTGTCTCCTCCGTGCTCATCTCCAACAAAACAACTGTGGCATCTAATCATGTTTTGCCACATCCAGTTTGTGTTGTACAAGCTTCTGTTGGGTTTAGGGTGATTGGGTTGTGTTCACAGGAGGTCATGTTTGACGTTCCTTATAAATACCTGTTTCTTATGAAAACAAGACCCCTCAGGGGAATATGTGCACCGTGTTGAAGGACATGTTGTATATTTTTGATTATATATATTTATATATTAGGGCTGTAACGATACACCAAACCCACGATTCGGTTCGTATCACAATTTTTGACCCACGATTCGATTCGTATCACGATTTTTTTTCGTGAGGGGTGGGAAACTTTTTTTTTTTAAACAATATTTTTCATTAAATAACATTTGAAAAATCTTTATAAACTGAACACCAAAGAACAAGATTAACCATGCAAATTATTAACTATAAATAGCCAAATATAAAATAAATAAATAGCCAAAGCTATAACACTTCTGTTTTTTTGTAACAAAATACTGTTGAAAAACAAACAGAACTAAACTCTATTGTGGAGATGATTCGAGCATGTTGAAAATTCTTTTTTAATCAAGTTCTCTTACATTTTATACAAAGCGCACAAGAATGAGGCTGCCAAAATGGGCAATGCAGTAAAAAAAAACTAAATCGAGCGCAGAAGTCAGACTAACAGGTGCAGCCATCAATTAGTGATGCATTTAAGCGATGCACAAAATATAGGAGGGACAATGTGAGGTGGAACAAATGCACTGATGCAGTAACCAAGAATCTCTGCGAAAAAAATAGTGTCTTTCAATACTTTTTTTTTTCTTTCGGAGACCTCGTAATCACACCCGACAGCTATAATGAATTGTCCGGACGTACATATTTCTCCAAAACAGCTATTCTACGAGCCTACAAACGTATCCGTGGTGAGCTGCAACAGCCCAATTCCACCACAGTCGAGTATTTTTCACTTACAACAGATGTGGTCGAGTAGCCTACAAAAATGACACTTTACATGTCGCTAACTTTCCATTTCATTGACACGGAATGGACACTGGCGTCAAAATGCCTCCAAACTGAACCTAGCTGTGCCCAACACAATTGAGAAGATGGAGAAAGCCCGCACGGACCGTGCCCTTTCTGCTGTGAACTATTAAATTCTTATTTTCCCCGGAGCGGAACACATTTTCACCGCACAGTTGGACAGGCACAAACAAAAATATAATTCATACATTTTTCTTGGAAAAAAATATCTTTTTGAAACGAATTTCGTTAGGTAAAATTTGTTTCTTAATTTTGATGTAGTTTTGGTTGGTCAGTTAATTACTAGATAAAAAAGAATAATGAATAACCTTTGCGGTGATGCGCTTCAAAACAAGCGCGCTATATGCTTCAGCGCCAAAACACAAGTTGCGTGAGATTGTGTTGGTTTGGTAAATTAATTAGCCTAAATAAAATTAAAGTTAAATATTCATAGTTTCAGAGAACCCCATATTAAAGTCGGGACATCTGGTGAATGCCCATCCCTCTCTGTGCAGCCAGATTAACAGTGTGAGCAAAGCATCTTATATGCGGTTAAAAAAACCGGCCGCTTCGACAGCATTGGCATTGTTTCGTTGTCTGTTGTCACGGGAACTTTTAATATGCTGATCTTCCAATCTATCACAGCCTCTTTACGTATTCTGTACTTTACGTATCATCTGTATGTTGGTTGTGTTGCTTGTCACTGAAGCACTTACGGCATATTGTGTGGGTCTTGTCGAGCAATTGCATCCTTTATCTCCACTGGGTAGCCGAAATGTTGCTATACTGCTG
Organism: Danio albolineatus; assembly: GCA_903798035.1. Taxonomy (NCBI): domain Eukaryota; kingdom Metazoa; phylum Chordata; class Actinopteri; order Cypriniformes; family Danionidae; genus Danio; species Danio albolineatus. Next base: position 2,969,207 of record CAIGQQ010031933.1, read on the forward strand.
ACTTATATGAAGAGGGAGGGTCCGCAATCTCTGCCATGTTTCCTCACATTCTTCTTCAACTAGCTCAACTTTTGCAGGAAGGCGAACATGATTGAAAAGTTAGTCACGGGTGTGTCGCGATTCTTCCTTATC
>CAIGQQ010031933.1:3006857-3016857 GCA_903798035.1 Danio albolineatus
AAAATCACCCTGGACGCCTCGCACCCAGCACACTTCCTGTTTGAACTTTTACCGTCTGGCCGGCACTACAGAGCACCGAGCCAAAAAACAGCCAGACACAGGAAGTTTCTTTCCTCAGGCCATCTACCTCATGAACAGTTCATATTTTTCCTATTGTGCAATAAACGTGCAATACTTTCTCATACGCACTTGTACACAGCACCTTATAATAATATACATTGCAATACTTCTTACGCATTTGTACACAGCACCTTATAACAACATACAATGCAATACTTACGCTTTTGCACACAGCACCTTATAACCTGTATATTTATAACAATCTGCACATACATTTCAACATCCAGATCGTTGGACTGACTGCATCTCTGTTAAATGTCGATCGTCTTCTTTTTTTTATATATTTATTCTGTGTTGTCACTTGTCACTTTATGTACACTGGAAGCTTCTGTAGCTAAAGCAAATTCCTTGTGTGTGTGAAGCACACTTGGCAATAAAACTGATTTTGATTCAAAAAAAGAAAGAAAAAAGTCTCAGGGTATTTAAAAATGACACTTTAATGCCTGTTTATTTGTGCGTTGGTGTACACACTCACAATGGTGCTCTTTGTATTGACCCCATTCTGCATATTCACCATATACTGACCTTATGTGGATCTGCGCTAGTTTTTGTGATTTGTTTTAGGATTCTAAATCAGTTGCCTATGGGAGAATTAACTAGGAATAATAGACTAAAAGTCAGACAACTATGAAACTACTTGCTCTACAAACAAGTGTGTTCATGACTATATATAAAAGTAGAATAATATCAGTTTGCAAAAAGATTCTAATGGCTGCACCTGGTCATACATGAAGAATAAGGTCAGTAGTCATGAGTAGGGCCAGACGGAATCTGCGGACATTTTTTGCTATTTCTGTGGAGTGTTTTGTTAAAAATCTGCGGATTTATGCGGAATGATTTTAGGAGTATCATAACTAAAAACTTCATTCATTCATTTTCTTGTCGGCTTAGTCCCTTTACTAATCCGGGGTCGCCACAGCGGAATCAACCGCCAACTTATCCAGCATATTTTTTACGCGGGATTTTTTCTGGGAAACATTCATACACACACACACATTCACACTCATACACTACGGACAATTTAGCCTAACCAATTCACCTATACCGCATGTCTTTGGACTTGTGGGGGAAACCGGAGCACCCGGAGGAAACCCACGCAACCACGGGGAGAACATGCAAACTCCACACAGAAATGCCAACTGACCCAGCCGAGGCTCGAACCAGCGACCTTCTTGCTGTGAGGCGATCGTGCTACCCACTAGGCCACCGTGGCGCCCAACTAAAAACTTATTATATGAAATAAAAGTAATACCTTTTTAACTTGTATTTAATGTTTACAATGTGAATCCAATTATATCTACTTTATTTGGTAAACAAAGCAAGTCTCTCATATAAAATATTTACTAAAAGACAGAAAATTTGACTTTACAAACTGTATTGTAAATAAATCATATGAATATTTTCATATTAGTCAGTTATGTTACTGAAATTAATTTAAAAACTGAATAAATATAAATTTACACACATTTACACCAGTAAATAAACTGAATTAATGATGGGCTTAAGATCTGCGGAATTCTACACGCGCAGATTCCATGTGGCCCAAGTCATGACTCATGAGGCACTAAAGGTGCAATAGGAGATAATGGAATATACTAATATTAGACTGGAAGCACTAAAAGCTTATGTCCCATCCAAATCACCACTAAACGCACTAAACAACATCCTTACAACACATCACGTAACACTGACCAGAGAGATATGCACACAGTTACAATGCCAAACATTAAAAAAGAAGGTAGGTTGGTGTTTGAATTCCATTCTCTGTTTGAACCATGTTACTGAACGCGCCAATGACGTAATTTTTTGAATGTGAACAGTTTACTCAGAGGTGTGCAATTTAATTGACAGGCAGGTTGGACAGCCTATGATTATGTTCAGATCGATAGTTGTCATTGGATAAACATGTTTTTTTTTTTTTGGTCCTACACCTTCTTACACAGAATAATAATACATATAAATAAATTTGGACCACTTAATTGCTATTAGACTTTCAACCAGCAAAACAAAAATTGTTTCTGAAGACGATCAGCTATCGCAACCATAAAATGTCAACGATAATCGTGAGCAAAAATCTCAGTCAGTTTAAGACGAGCAGATTTAGAATAAAATTGATTTTCTCTTGCATTTGAGTAAAGGAAATCATGTAAAAAGGTTATTCAGCTATTATAAACAGTTTGATTATACTGTACAGTGCACCTAGTTTGATTTTAAACTGGCACTGCTTCGTTCACTCCATCAGTTTTTATCTCATCACACATGTTCAGTCATTCAGTCGTCCGGCCTTTGAATATGTAAGGCGGACACATTTGCTAATCTGACCAATTAAAACCATGAAGGGAGACTATAGTCAGAGCGAGCCTATATCACTCCCTCAGGGAACGTCAGTGACATTTACCCACTGAGCGGGATTGATGTTTACGCTTCGCCTTTGTAATTCAACCAGCCTTGAACACACTAATGTTTGTTATCACTAGGAGAAAAATCAAGGACCATCAAACATGATAATACTAATGATGGCGATAAATGCAACTCAGTGTACCGGTAATTGAATGTCCCCTTCACTAGCATAACGAATGGATGTTTATTACAGTTTGACCTCCAGTATCATCAGGGTCATGTTACATTTGGCATATACAGCATGATGTATGTTATGCAATCATAACTGTCATCCAATTTGGGTCTTTATCAGACTAAAGGTCAGATTTATCATGCTGTGTCAGATTCTAATAGTAAAGAGCAATGGTGGCTGCAGTGGATTTAACAAACATAAAAGATGTAGAAATACTTTGAAATTAAAATGTTTGAAACACAGTTCAGTTCAGCAAATGTAGTTCTCTGGGATCAGACTGGTGGTTAGTTCCTATTACTACCCTACTGTTTTTAGCTTATTAGGCATTTTATGGTTCTGTAGGTCTAATAGCTCTGTTTTTACAGATGCAGCTAAAAACTATCAGTAGCAAGCATTTTAAGTAATCTCAAAAACACATCACATTGTAATTGACAAGGTGTTGGATGCATATTTTTTAAAGAAACTGATGAAGAACATATTTTGTTTTTACATTAAACTGCTATTCGTCCTTTGTTAACTATAACCGTTCACTATAACATACTTGTCATTTGCCAGAACCAAGAAATATGTAACTATACTTTGCACCATGTATTTATTTATGTTTTTGTGTAATATAATAACTACCTCACAAATTCACAAGGAATACATATAAAAAATATTTTAATATTTTGTAACATATTTAATCTATAATACATATGTAAATTTTTTTACTGAGATTTAAACAAATAAGTTTGCCAGCCAGAAAACACTTAATTCAAAAAATAAAATATATAAATATGCCATATACAAATAAAACATAAATCAAATGCATTTTTTATATAATGAATAACATACAAATATGTGCAAAAATAACTAGGAATGCAGGATACATTTTAGCTTGAGATTTACACAAACAAAACTTTGCAGTAGATGTTGGAAAGTGGCTAATATTTGATTTTGAAACCTGAGGGATGATTGATTGATTCATTCATTTATTTTATTTTCCGCTTAGTCCCTTTATGAAACCAGGGTCGCCACAGCGGAATGAGCCGCCAACTTATCCAGCATTTGTTTTACGCAGCAGACGCCCTTCCAGCCGCAACCAATCTCTGGGAAACATCCATGCTTTTTCATTCACACACAGACACTACGGACAATTTAGCCTACCCAATTCACCTGTACCCCATATCTTTGGACTTATGGGGGAAACCGGAGCACCCGGTGGAAACCCACGCGAACACGGGGAGAACATGCAAACTCCACACAGAAATGCCAACTGACCCAGCCCAGGCTTGAACCAGCGACCTTCTTGCTGTGAGGCGACAGCACTACCTACTGCGCCACCGTGTCGCCGTCTTGAATATTACACATATATTAAAAAATATTTCTAACATTCAAAAAATATTTCCAACGTTGAAAGTAGATGTCAGAAAGCATAAAATAATATAAATGTAGATCTTTACCCCCCCCCCCCATTAACCTTTGATAATTTTTTGTAATTGAAGTTAAACATTTGCCTGTTTTCACACTATGCATATTTTATTTCTGCAGCAATAGTTCTGGAGTCATATTTCATTAGCGATTCATGACATTTTAAGGCTTCTTTCTTTCTTCCTTTCTCCCTTCCTTCCATCTTTCCACCTTTCTTTCCTTCCTTTTTTCCTTCCTTCATTTCACCCTTGATTTCTTATATATGGTTTCAAATTTGTAACCAATACAATTTGTAAGATAATTGTATTGGCTTTAAGCCTATGTAGTTTTATTCTCCAATCAAGGCAATGTTACAGTGCGTGAGGATGAATTAGAATTTTCTTTCCTTTCATCACATTTTGGTCACAGTGATGTTATGGAGATAAGCGAGTCATTTAAGATCCAAAACATCTAATGTCAGTTGATTCTATTTAAGATATAAGTGCTTTCAAATAATTGTAGCAGAAGCAGCGGAGATGTTGAATACAAATTATTCACACTAAAAATATAATAGTCATTACTACACAGATTGGTCCCAGACCAGCTGCTGAAGTGGTTTGAGCGATCAAACCTATACCTGTCTTGAATGCATATCAGAGGGCATTTACACTTGCCCTTTTCACGATGGGATAGATATCCAATCAGAAAAATCACATGAAGTGACCAGGTGTAAACAGCCCCTTTAAGAAACACGTTGTGAAGTCGTGATTTGCTTTGGTGGTCATTTTTGAGTGTTCCCTGTTGGATTACTGTGTATTGAGTTTGGACTGTTTTCCTCGTTCTGTGATTGTTTGCTGCCTGCCCTGACCTCTCATCTATTTGTTGCATTACTCTGTTGGATTTCCCTGGACATTGTTGTATGCTGGTTTTGGCTCTGTCTGTTCTGACTACTTTACTTATAACAAAGCTGCATTTGGATCCCCAGCTTTGTTGTCATGCTTCCATACATTGATTGTTGATTATGTTGATACATGATTTTACAGTATTTCTCAGCATATCACTCCCCCCCTTTCATTCCAGAATGGAACAGACTTATGTAATACAATTGACATGAAACCAACCAACAAACAAAACATACAAAGCTTGCACATGTTTGGAATTTTGCTAATTGATGTGATCATATGCGCATATACAGTAGTTGTCAGACATAGTTTCCCTGTGTGTCCTAGTTTTTGTGTGTGTGGTTTTTTTTGTGTGTGTGTCTTCTGTTTTATGTGTAAGTCTCCACTGTGTCATGTGTTCTTCCCTATATTCTCTGTGCCACATCCTAGTTTTTACCCTTGTTAGTTGCCCTACTGTCTCTGCCCCATTTTAACCTATTATCTTGTTAGCCCTTATGTATTTATACCCCATTGTTTCGCTTGTTTTTTTTTCAGCCATTGAATGTGAATATGGTTCTTGTTTTCTTTTTCTACCTTGGATTGCCTTGCATTTGCTTTAGTTTATTATTTTTTTTTTCATGCAAATCAATCAAACTCCCTCTTTTGCCTGCCTTATGTGACAATAGTTGTACTTTAAATTTGATTGTTTTTTTAAATAAACATTATTTACAGTTAAATAAATTTTATTTTATTTTTAATTTAATTTTAATTGTATTTTATTATTACTTTTTAATGTTTCTAATATTGTTAAACTGAAATGTTTTTTGTGCAGTTATGGGGAATGCTTTTTTTAGATGTATTGATACATACACTTATTCCCCAACCCCCCCCAAAAAATGAATTTTTTTACCCAGTGGCCTTATTTTTTTTTCATTATTTGACATTTTGAAACTGATACCTATATCATACCTAAAGTAATAAATAACCTTATAAACAACTTCACCTTAGATAACCAGGTATGGTTAGATAAATCATGTGCTTTTGTCATCCATACATGGCACATGTGGAAAAATATGTAATTTGGTACTTCATTTCAGCTTGTTGTATTTAAACCGGTATATATTTAGTCTTAGCTTATTATTTAAGGGCAGTGTGCCATTTCCTTTCCTGCTTCTAAAAAAGATGACTCCAGATGTCCCCAACTCTCTGCTGTTCTCATTACCGCCAGCAAGGTGTTCCAAAATTGAGGATGATAACGTTTATGGTGGAGGACATTAAATAAAATACCTAGATCCCATTTGCCATGGATGGCTTTCTGTTATTGCTTTCATTTCAGACCTCTGAACCTGGAAATGAAATGATGTTCTGCAGAATGTTTAGAGCAAAATATACTCTGGCTTGATGAGACAGTTATTTGAGATTCCTGTAATGGCTTTATTGAATTATGCATTGTAAATAGACGTGTGCATTTCGTAACCAGAACACGGCATAATGCAACAATGAGTTTGTGATCAGAACGTCTTCTCTTGGCTTCGTCTACATGTTTTGATGCATTAGATGATGGTGAAACTATTCTGGAGTTCAAGAAAGGTTAATGACCTCATATGTTAATCATTTCATTCCTCTGAAATAGAATAGAAGGACATGTTTTCATACAAATTTCACTGGATTAAATTATCACAAAATAACCATGTTATTTAGTGATTCCTGATTTCTCTCATGGGAAAGTGGATTTGATGGCTAAATACAGGCAATTAATTAGCTTATTGTAACCAAATAAAAGCAAAAATGTTGGAAGCAAGGGAAAATATTTTTGTGTATTGTTATCTATATTTGTTTCATATTTTGATTTATTAAATTGACACATGGCCCCCCTCCCCCACCACCATCCCCCCCCCCCCCCCCACGCACACACGCACACACACTATCTTCAAGCATGTGTGAAAAAAAATACATAAATTAAAGCTGCAAGCAGCGATCAAAGGGATCTCACACCTGGGCTCACAGCCTCCCAGTGACGTTAGGATGACAGAAAACAATAAAAATTTAAGCTGATACATATAAAACACCTGAGAAAATCACCTATTTATGGCAAACTTCCTTCTGTCAACTGGTGGCGGTTTGACTGTGAATCAATATTGCCATGCAGATGTCTTCAGAAGAGAAATCTCATCGAACGTGAATTTTCAGGCAGATCAGACATTGTGTGGCTGAGTTATAAGCTGGGCCAGATGGAATCTGTGGACATTTTTTTGCTGTTTCTTTGCAGAATTTTGTTAAAAATCTGTGGATTTATGCGGAATGATTTTAGGAGTATCATAACTAAAACCTTAATATATAAATTTAAAAAAAGTAATACCTCTTTAACTTTTATGTAATGTTTACAATGCCAATCCAATTCATTCATTCATTCATTCATTTTCTTGTCGGCTTAGTCCCTTTATTAATCCGGGGTCACCACAGCGGAATGAACCGCCAACTTATCCAGCATGTTTTTTACGCAACGGATGCCCTTCCAGCTGCAACCCATCTCTGGGAAACATCCATACACACTCATGCACACTCATACACTACGGACAATTTAGCTTACCCAATTCACCTATACCACATTTCTTTGGACTTGTGGGGGAAACCGGAGCACCCGGAGGAAACCCACACAACCACGGGGAGAACATGCAAACTCCACACAGAAATGCCAACTGACCCAGCCGGCTCGAACCAGCGACCTTCTTGCTTTGAGGCGAACGTGCTACTCGCTACGCCACCGTGGCGCCCAATCCGATTATATCCACTTTATTTGCCAAACAAAGCAAGTCTCTCATGTAATATATCTACTAAAAGACAGAAATAATTACTTTACATTCTGCTTTGTAAAAAAATCATGTGAATATTTTCATATTAGTCAATATTATTACTGAAATTAATTTAAAAACTGAATAAATATAAATTTACATACATTTTGTTACACTGTAAAACATGTAATTTCCTGTTTTCAGCAGGTGACTATGACTGTAATTGGATATTGCATGTACACATAGTCAAGTCGGGATTGTTACCAAACGTGTGGATTTTGAGTGGACTTACAACTTCCTGTTTTGTGGCGAATCATCAAAGTTTGTGAGGCCGCCACAGACACGAACTTCAACGAAAACTCTAGTTCTTTGCAATTTAACATCGCCAAGGCCATTAGATGACAATACTCAATTTTGTTAAATCTCTAGGAGGAGTTTATTAAAACGCAACGCCTGGAAATGACAAAAACTGCACTTTTTTGAAAAGGAAGTTAAAAAATTCTGACTTCCTGTTGGTTTCGGATTTCACTCCAAGAGACTTTTTTTGTAGGTATTGGCATGTTTGATGTGTGTGCCAATTTTCATGTGTGCATGAAACATAGCTCAGGGGCCACTTCATCAAAACTGCATAGGTGGCGCTGTCGAGCCATTTTGCCACACCCACTTCCGAAACCTATAACAAACATAATGTTTTGCCACTTCTGGTGTGTATGCTATGTTTTGTGAGTTTTCGAGCATATTTAGACTCTCAAAAATGTGATTCATTATGGAGAAGAAGATGAATAAACTGAGCAATTCCAATAGGGCCTATGCACTGTAGGTACTCTAAATAAAAAAATGGATCAACTGCTCACAAATTTCTTTTATTTAAAAGTTTCATTTAGCTCTTGATGAGTGTTTATTTTAGCCCATACATGCAGCCATGTAAGTGAACACAGATGCACACTCAAAAGTATTCATCACAGCAGGATGTCTAAGAGAGTGGGCAATAATCGTTGTTAGTGTCCTCTCAAGCACCATAGACATAAATACATGACTATAATGCAACAGCCAGGCTGTTGATGTTCATATTTAGATTTTCTTCTCTTATTTGTCCCGATTCATGATGCAGAAAAACTCTCTGAAGTTTACCAAAGATCCTCATGGGATAAACATAGCTTTGCTGTATACCTGAGGCAAGAAAAATGAGAGAAAGCACAAGATAACCAGCAAAAATCTCAGTATTTCTGTGACGGCAGAGGGTACAGAGTGGTCAGAGGAAGAGATAAGCTGAAGAGGGCTGCTTTGATCTGATCTGCAGTAATTCTCCATCTCTCTGTGGTTGCGAAATGAAGACGGCTATTTGTTGAACCTAATATCCTTTAGTTTCGCTCGCTTTCTGTGAACATTTCTCAATCTGCTATGGTTTTGTCTGATTTTTTTTTACGTCATGCCTGGATATGCAGAGATAAATATCTTGTGAACAATGCCTGGAAGTTTTTCTTTGGATCGGTGTGGTGTCAGGGACTGTTGGATTCATTTAGTGAGTTTGCAGCTGCTCATTTTGAGGTCTAACGTTTGAAATCGATGTTCAAAGTTGATTATCTATATCTCTAATCATTTAAAAAGAAAAGTCTAATGGAAAAACACTTCAAATGACTCATTGTGAAGTGCTTCTAATCTATAAAAGGTTCTGTCAATTTCTGAAAGGTCATAAATGATAACTAGAATCCAGATAGAACCTCTTTTTTTAAATATTTTTTTTGTGCAATATTGTCAATGACAGTTCAGTGTTTTCTTCCTTCGGCAAAGTTGATATTAATTTTGACCTGCTGGACAATCAAATCAATCCTCTGCCTTCCTCTGTCTGTTGCTATTTAATCATATGCCGTCTTCACAATTGAATTGGACAAGGTGACCTTTATATGCTCGTGCAGATGCGAGCTGTCAAAAAGTCCTTCATATCATATCAAACGCTTCTCTCTAAACCAGACTTTGTGTTTGACTTTGCGGAGAAGCTGTGATTGCCATGATGTTTTGATTTAAGCGTGATGTGAACATGAAGACTTGTTTCAAGCAGTCATGTTAGCTTTAACATGTTAGCTAATCTCAGAGTTTTTATGCTGAAATTGTTTGACTTACAAATTCTAAATACTTTTTTTTAATCTGTGTTTTCTTTTCACTTCACTAGATAATCTACTGATAGACTACCAGTTCACCTTCAGTCTGCTTCAGGAAGACGATCAGCACTACACTGGTATTAACTT
>CAIGQQ010031933.1:3018109-3030144 GCA_903798035.1 Danio albolineatus
GATGGATGGATGGATGGATGGATGGATGGATAGATAGATACTGTAGATAGATAGATAGATAGATGGATGGATGGATGGATGGATGGATGGATGGATGGATGGATGGATGGATGGATGGATGGATGGATGGATGGATGGATGGATGGATGGATGGATGGATGGATCGATAGATACTGTAGATAGATAGATAGATAGATAGATAGATAGATAGATAGATAGATAGATAGATAGATAGATAGATAGATAGATAGATAGATAGATAGATAGATAGATAGATAGATAGATAGATAGATAGATAGATAGAAAGATATAGTCATAGATATACAGACAGACATGGATAAGACTCTTAATAACAGTTGGGTTAAACATTGGGTAAATACAACCCAGCATTTTTTAGACTGTAGATGTTATCCACATTATTGTAACTATGGTAAAATACAGTATATTCTGTATTACAGTTGTTCATATCTTGGCTCTATGTTGTTTGTCTTCCAGACCAATAAGAACCTCGATATGTCAATTAACGCATCTAACAATTTCAACCTCAACATAACATGGTCCATCGGTTCAACAGGTAAAGTATTTCATGTGATTTTTCAAAAATAAAGAAATCCCAAAAGAAAGAATGACTTTGTAAAATAGTTTGAGCCGTATAGGCCTGCTGTGTGAAGCCATTTGTCAGGGCATTCATAAAATGCTTTTTGATTTCAATTAAGATACACAGATACCGCTCTTGCACAGGCAAATGCCTAAGCGGACTAGTTTTTCATTTAGTTGCTGTTTGAATAAAGCTGTAGGACAAGCAGATATGCGGAGAAGTGTTATAGATTGCCCTATAGACACAGATAAAGCAGACTCCCTGTGGTCACTGCAGTAATTCAGATATAGTGCTCGAGTGTAACAGTCATTGTCATGAGAGCACATTTATAGAAGTATTGAAGACTGAGCTAAAAAAACGGTTAATGGAAATTCACATTTTGCATTGTGATAAATTGCTGATAAGTAAAAGTAATCTTAATGGAACAGTCACTTTATGGGTCATCAGGGATACATTAGTGTAGACTGACTGAGGTTCATGTTCATTTGCGGTTGAAGATTTACTGTATTATGATAGAGCATGTACGTTGTAAAAATGATTTCTCAAACTTGTAAATCACTTGAATTACGATTTTTTTTTACTTGCATAAAAAGTTTTTTCTGCTGACAAATGTTTCTTTAGTTCGGTGTGCTTCTATTTTGTATTCTTAAGTTTGGTATCAATTTCAAAAATAGCTAAAAATTAGCACAAAAAAACCTTATTTATGCACCATTGTCAAGGTTTGGGTAAAGGGAAAAGGCGAGGAGTCCAGAATTCAAGAAATTAGATTTATTTTGAATAAACAAAAATAAACAAACAGAAATGACCAGATAGGGGAAAAAACATCACCAAAACTGGGCTGGCTAGGCAGGACTAGACACTAGACGGGATGACTCCTACACACTCAGTGGAATACAATGAACTGGCACAGGACAGCAGACATGAGGAAAACATAAAGCAGAAATAATTAACAAACAAACAAACAGGTGAACATGATAAAGTAATAATGGGTTAACAAGGAGGGTGGGGCTAGACAATAGACGGAAGAGCACATAACACAGGAAAACACCACAAGCCATGTGCTCACATAAAACGGGACAAGAACACACAGCCAATGAGAACTCATTAACCGCGTGTTCAAAACACAACGGAAACATGCGGCCACTGTGTAAACACAGGGCCACATGCTTAGACAAACACAAGACACAAGCACACGATAAATCGAAAACATCTTACCGAAGCCAACTAGACTTAGATGCTGGGAATGAAACACCATGCTGCAGACAGACGAACACAAACACCAGGACGAGAGTGTGCAATCGCAAACACGCCCAGACCCCACGCGCCCGTATCAGGCGGGAGCGTGCACGGTCCAAGTGCCACAATTGGCACTCATACAGAGACACAATGACAACACACAGGACTAGACAGAGCTAGTGTCTGGATTCTGCCACCAAAACAAGAATTTACAAGACTGGAGTGGCAGAACCCTGACAACCATGGTAGTCTTCTAATACCCTATGGTCTTACTCCTTTTTTTTGCACCACAAAAAGAGAATTTTAAAAATGGTCTTGCTCATATGTCAGTATTTGATGGCACTGAATAGCAAACAACATTAAACTTTAATAAAGGGTTGAAATCTTGCTGAATGGTGCCATGTAATGTGCCATATTTTTCATGGGTTCTGTAAGTCTGTGTTGTAACAGTTGGTACTTTGGTACACATCTCTTAATTTGTGAGGCTGTATTAGTGCTACAGTTCACATAAAAAAACACAAGTGCTTAAGTACTGTATACGTATACATCAAAACAAGAAAATATCTTCTGAGATTCATTTAATATTCAACGCTACACTCTAAAAAAAAAGGTGCTAAATAGCACCAAAACTGGTTCTTTGGTCGTAACGAGGGGGGAACCTTTTTTAGTGCTAAACAGCACCTTAAAATATAGGTGCTATATAGCACCATTTGACAAAAGTACTATATAGCACCTATTTTTTAAGGTGCTCATAATGTTACTTTACCCTTTTCGCAAATAAAACCGGAATAAGAGTTATGAGAATCAGCTATAAGAACAAGTGCTTACCAGTAGTAATGGTGCTATATAGCACTTTAACCCCCCAAAGAACCACTGAAAAACCTTTATGTTGCTTTAAAGGTTATTTACACAGTAAAAGTGCTATATAGCACCCTGACCACCTTAAAGAACCACTGAAGAACCACTGAAGAACTTTCATGGTGCTTTAAAAGTTCTTTACACAGTAAAAGTGCTAAATAGCACCTCAAATACCGTAAAGAACTTCTGAAGAACCACTGAAGAACCTTTTTTTTTTAGAGTGTATGTAAAAATGTTGCTTCATTTTTCTTGGCACTGTTTTGTGCATGTCATTTTTAATTTTGAAACTTACAACCCCCCCCCAAAAAACTGTCGGCCTCAAGTAAAACGAACATTAATCCACAGCCTCACCAAACAGTCATGAATGGCCGCGCAACAGTCTGGTGTGCTTTTCTGACTTCAACCAGGTTTTGCCTTTTTTTTCCTTCTGAAGAAGAAAAAATCTTGGATTGCCAAATTAGCAATAAATGTTTAGAAAACTTACCTTTTATTTAAAAAAATAATAATAATTTAATTTTTAAATTTGTATTAATTTTTTATTTTTTTTAGGTTCAAAATCAAAAGAAGTTAATGCGTCAAGTTGAACAACATCAGGATCAATACATAATGACAGATTTAATTTTTTTATATATTTTTAAACCTAATTGTTTAACTAACTTTTACTTTAATCTATTTGAACCCTCGTTGCAGAATATATTTTAAATGTTTTATTTGTATGATACTTTCCCTATTGGTCATGCTGGCATTCAAGTACAGCTCTTTACAATGATAATAAACGTCTGCATTATTCAGTTGAAGGGTTGATCAGAATAATAGGCCATATTTAATCTTTCAGAGTGTTTTGGATGCAAGCATTGTTGTTGGCTGACAATGTGTTTTTTTGTCCCTGCAGCAGGTACGATCTCCGGGGAGGAATTCCCTATAGTGTCCAAGACTGACATCAAAGAGTACAGAGACAGTTTCTCCTGCGAGACCTTCTCCTTTCTGGCAAATCCCAATATCACTTTCCATGTGTATGTCAGCAACTTCTCATGGCCAGTCAAAATACAGGTAAGATCAACTGCTACCTCGGGTGTATGTTTCATATAATTAGTTCAAAATGTCTCAAGGGTACATTGTTTTAGTAAACAAAGACTAAAATCAAGACTAAAACTGTTGTTTTTTTTTTTTAACCCAAATATAAATAAATAACACAAGAAATGGAAAAACTAAGTGAAACATACAAATGTTACAAACTATGTGCAAAAATAAATAGTGGTTTTCAAAAATAGGCACTCATTCTGTGTCAGAAAATCTGACCTGTGGCTGTTTATAGAAGAAACTGTAGATTGTATTTTTACAGTCAAACACTTTATTCATTCAATCATTTTCTTTTATGCTTAGTCCCTTTATTAATCTGGGGTTGCCACAGTGGAATGAACCGAAAACTTATCCAGCATATGTTTAACTTAGTGGATGCCTTTCCAGCCACAACCCAACACTGGGAAACACCCATTTACACTTGCATTCACACACATGCACTACGACCAAGTTAGCTTATTCAATACACCTATTGTGCGTAACTTTGGACTTGTGGGAAAACTGGAAGACCCAGAGAAAACCCATACGAACTTGGGGAGAACAAACACTTTATATATACCATTATTCTTAAGTAAATATAGAACTAACTTCTTCTAAAGTTACTTCAGTTGCCAAAAAATAGTCAACTAGGCGTGTTTAACTTAATATATTATCTTTATAATGAAGTTTGTCGTAATATAATTTATTTAAGCTGCATTTACATGTTTTTTAGTTCGGTGTCCAAACAGTTTCACTTTTGTTTCTAAGTGTCACATGCGCACTCTCCGCAAACACACAAGGATTATCAAAACCATCTTCATATTTATTCACAAACTCTTTAATGGCTACAGGAATAAAACTCAGGAGTATAAATACACAAGATATGATTAACTAATGACCAACTAATGAGTGAACACAAGTTAAACCAATGAATACTAATGAAGGCGGGAAAACGGAAGAAAGGAATCACATGGTACAACAAAAAGCACATGGAACACATGACGTGGAAACAGAATCCTAACACTAAGTAAATGTAAGCTATGCAAACATAAAACTGCTTTAGTCAGGGCTTTTTTGGAGCTGATAAGTCTGATGTCCTGTTTTAAATAGTCTTATGAGCATTTTATTTAGACATACAATATTTTCTGCATACTCTATATATCATAAATAAATTGATATAAACACAATGACTTAAGTGAGATCCTTATAAGCCATTGTGTGTGTATTTGTTTGAATTTAAAGAGTGCAAAGTTTAGTTTCAGCTCCATCTCTCATTATTAGAGTGCCTTTGTTAGATGTTACAACTGATATCATGCATCATATGACGAATGATAGTTGTTGTTACATTTTTCTTCATGTTTTGTGACTTTGATCAAAACAGCATCATGATCATAAATACCACCACCATCAATACCTTCATCACCACAACAACAAATTACTGTAAATATCACCCATGAAATTTGTTTTTGATTTCAAGTCAGGCTTTCTAAGCCCTCATATCCAAATAGGGCGGTGAGCGTAAACCATTATGAAGTGTGTTATGCAAAAAAATAATATGTTTAATGATCCGTGAGTCTTTGTGCTCATCAATTATTTTGGAGTGCATTAGAAAAGCGCAGACAAACTGTACAAAATATCTTTATTCTCTCAGTATTCTCATCTTTGGACTTAAGTATTTTTAAATACTTGTGCATTTCAGGGTTTATGTCATTCTCTGATTAGGTAATCCTGAGAAATGTGTTTTAGCTGATAAAATATAATGTTTTTCAGGTTATTTGTTATTTTTTTGTGCTTATTGTGGCCCTTCACTTAAATCTTACAGTACATTCATGATATTAGACAATTTGAAGAGTTAAAAAGGCACTACCAATCTTCTCAAAAGTAAATTATTGATGAAAAGACTTTTACGAAGAGACTTTAATTATGAAAGGAGACTCTTATGCTCAGCAGGCTACAATTATCTGTACATTTTTCAAAACACCGAAATATTGATCTATTATTATTATTATTATTATTATTATTATTATTTTAAAATTGTTATTATTATTATTTCTATTTTAATATATTGTCAACTTATTTTATTGCTGTGATGGCATCGCTGATTTTTTTTCTGCAGTTTCAGCAATAATCTTTCTACAGTTCTTAGTCACAGTTTAAGGCAGACAGTTTAGGCAAAATTATTAGCTGTCCTTAATATTTTTGTAAGTGGTAGTTAGCAGAGAAAAATGTTTTAAGTCCTATTATGTATATCTTTTTAAACATTTTTTATTATAGGTGAATTGAGTAAGCTAACTTGTCCGTTGTTTATGTATGTGAATGGGAGTGTATGGATGTTTCCCAGTGATGGGTTGCTGCTGGAAGGGCATCCGCTGCGTAAAACATATGCTGGATAAGTTGGTGGTTCATTCTGCTGTGGCGACCAAAGGAACTAAGCCAAAAAAGAAAATAATTGAATGAACAAATTATTCGCCCCTATAAGAAAGATTGTTGTCTAATTACTGTTGTCTAATGACCTGTCTGATTATCATAACTTTCCTAGTTAAACTAATTATCCTAGTTAAACCTTTACATTGCACTTAAAACTGAATACTATCTTATAACCAGCTAGCTATTTTACTATTACTATTTACTAGTAGCTACTTAAATAATATTTACGGTCAATGTGGCAACGAACAGCAAAATACATTAGTTATAATAACAGATCAGTTATTCAAATATTGTCTAAAAAGTGATGAAATAAAAATGATCTCTATGTTAAACGCCTCTTGGGAGGGCTTTTTCGGGATCGATAATAATCTTCAATACAGTAAAGACACACACACAATCACATTCATTTTAGTATTTTGAGATATCATAACATTTCTTCTGAATTTCAAATCTGTATTTTTTACATTTTCCTTTTCCAGAAACTGGAAAATGGTCGAAATGACATTTAGTTTTTTTTGTTATTTTGTAATTTTTTATAATTTTGTATGGTCTAAAAATGAATATATAGTGAACATGTCTCAAAACATGGACCCTTATTTGTTATATTATGCATTTATTAGGATCTTTTGAAACAAATGATCGTACTGATCACAGACATTTAGAGGCATATATTTTCAGCTCTTTCTTTGTCCTTTTTTCTCCTTTACACAAAGAGTTAATTAGAGTAACTG
The DNA here is from genome assembly GCA_903798035.1 of Danio albolineatus. Lineage (NCBI taxonomy): Eukaryota > Metazoa > Chordata > Actinopteri > Cypriniformes > Danionidae > Danio > Danio albolineatus. The sequence goes on from CAIGQQ010031933.1 coordinate 3,025,019, forward strand.
AGCCCAACGCTATTAGTCCAAGATCTAGTCAGTTTATAATGTATTCTCTCTCCACTGCTTTTCTGTTCCTGCTTTACGTTCCACAATAAACGTGGAGGTTTTGTCCAGAACAGGTGGTGCTGCTTATAATGAGTCAGTGAGTAAACCATCGCAGTCATCAGTCTTCCCAGCAACCCTCAGTCAGACCATGCTGTGCCCTATGAGAGAGTGCAACTGCACCGTGGCCTGTTAGTATCAGCTCTCTATTGATTGTGGCTGTGAATCATTCCCATTAATGCAGTTTTACCATAGCCACATATAGATGAGAGAGTAACACGAGCCCTTAATTGTCCTCATCAGGACCACAGTCATCTATAGACTGATCTGAGTAACCAGAGAAGAACCCACTCTGACCTTCATCACGGCTGATGGACATCCAGTCAAGCTGCTTTCAAAATAAAATCATCCATCCCTCCGATATATTGGCCTATTTGGTGCATAAAGAGAAAATAATATTTCCCCCAGCCAGCCAGAATGAGTGATGTTTCGTCTTTCTTTTAAATGACTCCTTTATCGACTGGAGAAAGAGGTTAAACTGTTTTTTTTTCTCAGCTAGAGTTCAACACCTTTAAGCCTTTGATTACAGTGTTATCACAATACTGGAATTTCTCTTTTTTTCTTCTTCTATAATACCTTAAAAAATACCAAAAAGATACTCAGGTTTCAATAAATGGAGAAATATTACCACAACATTAAGTACAGTTAAAGTTTAAACATCTTAATTTCTCCATTTGTCAGAGTTAAAAACCGCAACCATGCCTTAATGTTAAGGTTTTTTACTTTTGTTCCTGTCAGATTTTAACTTACACTGGCCCAGCTGACACTGCTTGTTGTTTTAGGCACTGTTATGTTCTTATTAATGAAGATATGTAGCCAACAGTATAGGCCATATAACTATAACACATATAGTTCTCAATTCTTAAGTCTGATTTTAGTATCACAGAAGAAGTTATAGCCTATAAATTTAAAGCATTAATGAAGACAACTGTAATAGCGAGATGATATAATACATAAGCAACTTAAAACCAATATACAGAACAAATAAACCGATTAAAACAATACTTAACCTTATTTATGTAGGTTTAACAGTGGTTTTGTCTTTTGTTCTTGACGGCAGCTGTCTCTTTAAGAAATCTCTTTAACTTTTTACTTTCATTTTAACAGTATTGTGTTTTAAAGACTTGTATTCTGACATCATTTGATATATATTGCATTTAGCCTATTCATTGAAGAACAAGAAACATGTAAGCTGATATTGTATCTTTTCAAACATTTCAGAATTGATGCGTATCCAAATATTGCTACTTTTGACAAAACTATTTGATAATGAAATCTCATTTTGTTCATGCAAAGTCATACTGAAAGATTAACCACCCCTAATGCACTTCCTAATGCACTTCCTAATGCACTTGAATTAGAACGTGCAAACTCCCCACAGAAACGTCGGCTGGCATGGTAAGGACTAGAACCAGTGACATTCTTGCTTTGAGGCAACAGTGCTAACCACTGGGCCACCGTGCCATCCATCTAGGAATGGAGTAGGGGTGGAAGGGTGGATTCTTCAGAATGAAGATGGATGTGATATGGAACTTAGGGTATTTATAGTGGCTCAGGAATCATCTAATTGGTGAATCAAATTGGATAATGTGGGACCAACCGCAAGCAGTCATAAGCACGTGATCCTCTCGAATATTAGTTCATAAATAAACTTCACTTAACAGAGCAAGGAATTTTTCACAGTATTTCCTAAAATATTTTTTCTTCTGAAGAAAGTCTTATTTATTTTATTTTGCCTAGAATAAAATTTCATTTAATTAAAAAAATAACCATTTTAAGGTCAATATTATTAGCCCCCATAAGCAATATTTTTTAAATTAATCAGTTACTAGAAATGGGCGCCACGGTGGAGTAGTGAGTAGCAAAATTTTATATAGTTCCTTTTACAGCATCGATGTTGTAGTTAAAATATAATCAGTTAAATAGACTTCAGTATTCATTTAGTCGTTTAAGTGTAAAACGAGATTTAAAAAAGTCATTTAAACGCACACACTGTCAGGATCAGCAGGCTAGCGCAGAACTCCTTTGAAAATACTGGGGTAAAATACACTTTCATATTTTGAAGACGACCACCATGGTGGCATAGTGGGTAGCACTATCACCCAACAGCAAAAAGGTCGCTGGTTCGAGCCACGGCTTGGTCAGTTGGCATTTCTGTATGGAGTTTGCATGTTCTCCCCATGGTTGCGTGGGTTTCCTCTGGGTGCTCTGGTTTCCCCCACAAGTCCAAAGACGTGGTATAGGTGAAATCGGTAAGCTAAATTGTCCGTAGTGTATGAGTGTGAATGAGTGTGTATGGATGTTTCCCAGAGATGGGTTGCAGCTGGAAGGGCATCTGTTGCGTAAAACATATGCTGGATAAGTTGTCTGTTCATTTTGCTGTGGTGACCGCAGATTAATAAAGGGACTAAGCCGAAAAGCAATTAATTGAATGAATATTTTGAAGACATGGCGTGGAAAATGTAACTTAATGTAGTGCTTCTTGTACATCCTGAAACCCTATTTATATCGTATATCAATCAGGCAGTGAAGATCATTGATTTTGAAAGAAAACAGACCTTTTGTAGAGACATACAGTTCATCGGAAGTGTTTGACCAAGGTTACTGAAAAAAGTCCTTCTGCATACTTTTGCATATAACCTATTAGTTATTAAAAATATTATATTTAGAAATGCGTCGAAAAAAATCGTATTTCCGTTAAACAGAAGTTGTGGAAATAAATATACAGGGGGGCTAATAATTCAGGAGGGTTAATAATTTAACTGTATTTCAGCCACACATGCACAGATATTCTGATAACGTTTCTCTGTATTTATTTATTTGTTCATGCAGATGTTTTTTTGTTGTTGTTGTGATTGAAAATCTGGGCTCTTCCACCAATATTAGTTTTCTCAACTTTTCTGATGTTAAAACATTTTCTTAAGAAATTCTTGCAGCACACAGGCTCATGTGTGAAAAGAGTACCCCTATACAGTATACGTTTTTGGAGATCACGAATTATGTAGCCAGAAGTATGTATGGCTGCATTTCTTCTTTAAAATGAACGCTACAGGGCAGTATGACGCCGTTCCTTTTCACTCTGACCAGCTGACTGCTTACCTCTATATATGTTGGCGGACTTAAGATGCAACGAGTTGACCACGACGACAGGGTTCGATTCTTATGAAGAACGGTTCCAGAAAGCATGTAAGACAAAAACAAAAGCCAAAAAATTAAATGAAAAACGTAGTAAAACTCATGCGAGCGCTTTTCTTTTTCTGGATTGCTCTTTAAAACTGTTGGTTGGGTTTAGGAAAGATGGTGGGTGGATCAATCAGTGCTTTTAAAAACACTATTGGTTGGGTTTAGGGAAGGAGGAGGGTGGGTCAGTCGATCAGTCAGTCTGGGTTGAATTCTTAATGAGGATAATAATATATACACTTAAACATATTGCAAAACAAAAAAAGTAAACTGATTTTATTCAAGCCAAACTAAAAAATAGGACTAAATAGAAAAAATATATGTGTTAAAGGAAATACTGTGAAATACTTTTCTATTAAACATCGCTCGGGCAATATTTGACAAAGAAAATGAAATTCAGAGGACTAATAAATTTGCTCTCAATTCATTTTCTAGTCTGTCTATGCCATCATGTCTGTCAGCAAAGGTTACGTGTGGTTTGTGAGTATTTTATGTAGTCTTATATCTCATGTGGGTTAATAGTGCAGGTCAAGGCTGTAGCGGCTCGTCCACAGGTGATGTGCTCTGGATGAAGTGTGTGTGAGAGATCGCCGTGTCGCTGTGGGCTCTGTGGCTCAACTGAACCGCTGACATGCGAGTGATTGCTATCACAGTTGGAGTTGTGTTCTGCATTCATCACCATCAGTCTTCACTTTTCCACTGTCTGCAGCATCTCCTTCACAGTCACTCAATCCTCTTCCACTCTCTATTTCTCTCTGCTGCCGGAGATTCTTCATTTATAATGCTGTGTTCGCTTCGAAAGTTGAACACACTGTACCAGCTTAATCAAATGAGCAATGCAGAAATACTTTAGTTGTCATTTTATGATATTTTATTCAGCAAGAATGAATAATGTGACAGTATAATGTTACTCCAGATTTTGATGTGCAATAGACTTTGTTCTTTTGAAGATTCTATTTTTCATCTTGTAAAATATGACATTTATAAATATATTAAGCAGCCAGCATTGTCTTCAACACTGATTAAATAAGAAATATTTCTTGAACATATTGATAAAGGGGTTTTGAAGGATCATTTGACATTTGTGTATATGCTAGTTTGCCAATATTCTATAATATTTCATTATATTTTTAAGTAAAATATTTTTAATATAAAAATGTGATAAAAATAATCTTTATAAGTATAAAAATATACTTAAAAAAGCAAGCATATTTAAATAAAATAAAATAAATTTAATACAAAAAATATACTACATTCATTCATTCATTTATTCATTTTCCTTCGGCTTACTCCAGGAGTATACAAACTCGTTCCTGGAGGTCCGGTGTCCTGCTGAGTTTATCTCCAACTTGCTTCAACACACCTGCCAGGAAGTTTCTAATATATTTAGTAAGAGCTTGATTAGCTGCTTCAGGTGTGTTTGATCAGGGTTAGAGCTAAACTCTCCAGGACACCGGCCCTCCAGGACCGAGTTTGGACACCCCTAGCTTAGTCTCTGTTTCAGAGGTCGCCACAGTGGAATGAACCACCAACTATTACGGCATATGTTTTACACCGTGGATGCCCTTCCAGCTGCAACCCAGCACTGGGAATCACCCATAAACTTTCATTCACATACACACTCGTACATTACAGCCAATTTAGTTTATTCAATTCACCTACAGCACATGTCTTTGGACTGTGGGGGAAACCGGAGCACCCGGAGGAAACCCACGGTACCATGGGAGAACATGCAAACTCCACACAGAAACGGCAACATGGCCCAGCCAGGACTTGAATCAGCGACCTTCTATTTATTTATGTATGTATGTATGTATGTATGTATGTATGTATGTATGTATGTATGTATG
>CAIGQQ010031933.1:3045923-3057667 GCA_903798035.1 Danio albolineatus
AATACTGCAAAACTACAACAACCAAAAAACTTCACGTCTTCACTGGTTTTACACTGGTTTTAAACCAATGTATGTTATGCAATAGAAAGCGGCAATGGTTAGGTAAATGCTTGGTTATTTTTGTAGCATCATTTAATTGATCAAGAACAGTGTTCTAAATGTGCTCATAGTTATTCAATTCAGTAGCCCGTTAAATTTGAGATATGCTGGTTTTAATAAGGGCTATGACAGCAGCTTCAATATTGTGGTACCATTGTTAGTTTTCTTTGCCTAGTGTCTCAGTAATGATATGAATAAATGTTTTACTGCATAATTAGTTTACTTATAATTGCTTGTTATTATGTGGATTACAATACTCCACAATGCAGATAAGCAAGCAAGCTGCTGTCTTTTGGAAAAAAAAAAGAACTTGTGCTTTGGTGCCTTGGAGTCTTACAGAAAATGCAATATTGGGAAATGAACGTGAAATATTATATGTGAGGAAATGCAGGCAGCTTGTTTTCTAAGGAACCCTGCCAAGTTGTAGAAATTAATATGCCATGAATATGTAATAAAACTACTTACATGTCAAGGAAAAAATATTTTGATTAGAAGCATTTATTATTCTACAGAAAGTTTGCAGAGTACGGTGCAGAACAAATTCAAGTTAAATTAGATCAACAACATGAACGCTTGATTAAATTATATGTCAAGTTTATTACAGGCCATCTGTTTTTTAGAAAGCTTTTAAAAATGATTCAATAGTAGTTTATTTTTTTTGTCACCTAGCCCAGTATTCATAGCTTGCTCCTTTTTTCCTTCAAAAATGAAGCCATTTGGTGATTAAAAATATGCGTCGAATTAAGCCATTTAAAATGCACTGCAAACTCATGTGTTTTGCTTCTAACGTAAGCCACGTCTTTTTCTATTATGTTAATATTATGAATGAAGCTGTTTTTGGAGACATTCAGGCAGCAAATGTTTGACAATATGATATGTCTCTTTATAAATACATTTGGACATTATTTTTGTGACATTTTGCAGGAATAGCAATAATCTAATATCTTTTTTTTTCTTCTTTTCTCTCAGATATCCTTCTCTCAGCACAACAGCATCATGGACCTGGTGCAGTTCTTTGTCACATTTTTCAGGTATTCACACTTCATTCGTTTAATTTGAAAATTCTGTGCAATTAAATAGAATGCACATTATGAGTGAATCACACTTTTGCTTTCTCTGTAATGTATATGGTTCTTGGAATTTAGTAAGATAAGCTTGCTGAGAATGCAGGGATGCATTAACCTCACCAACCAGAGGCTATTAATAAAGCTCACTGATGAAGAAGCAAAGCCAAACTCTTCTGTAATGTCCACAAATTAATTCATTTTGTGTACATTTATAAAAGGCAAATTCTTGCTTTTACAGATTTGGAAAGTTCAAAATTTTATTTTATTTTATTTATTTATTTATTTATTTATTTATTTATTTATTTATTTATTTATTTATTTATTTATTTGTTTGTTTGTTTATGTATTTATTTTTTAATTTTTTAATTTATTTTATTTTATTATTATTATTATAATTTTTTACGTGCCAGATACTTATATATATGGATATATAGACTTGGAGTTTGGTGGGTGTTTTTTTTCTTTTTGACATTCTGTTAGCTATGTAAGTAACAACAAATTTCATTCGAATTTTTATGATGGTTAGGGTTAGTTGTAAGTAGTAAGTTAGAAATTGCAAAGTAGTCTGTCTCTTAAGGCTAGGACACACCAAGCCTATGGTTCGCCATTGGTCTTCGTTGGTCAAGTTAGTTGATTTGGTGTGTACTATGTGCCAGCTCTCGTCGGATTAATGCTGGAGCTCGTTGGCCCGATTCAATATGTTGAGCTGGCGTCAGACTATTGGATGAAGACAGCGCTCTGACAAGTTATTCAGCAATGAATCAGAGCATGAATGTGACACATTGAAGTGACGTAGCAAATAAGCAGTTCAAGCAAAGAATGCTCACAAAGAGGCTGGCTAGAATGTTCTCAAATATTTGCAAATGAAGTGGATTATTCAATTATCAGACATTTTGCACAAATTTTCATTAATCCCTTCATGGTGAGTGACAATTACTGTGATAATGTAACTAAATGCTGCTTTAGTTATGCTTTGTCTGTGTGTCAGTGTAGAGGTCTGCACGGGACTGTTGTTATAGTCCCACTCCTGCAAGGTTTTATTCCACAGCCGAACTCTCCCGCTATATATTTAGTCTTTGTTCACCCGCTGCCCGCTTAGAATAATTTTCTATACGACCGTTCCTGCTGAATTTAGATCTGTTTTTCAAAATCTCACGTTTAAATTGGGTACTACCAAAAGTGAGAGATAACAGATAAAAGTGTGGGTTGTGCAAGGATTGTAGGCAAAATATCAGTTTTCTAATGCAAGCTAAATGTACTTCAAGGACAGTGTGTCTTCAGTTTGCTTTGCCATGGTAAAACCCGCTTTGAAGACCGCTATGCAGATGATGCTCGCAAAGACTGTGCGAAAAAAAATATGTGCAGAAAGCACTGGTCATGCGTTTATCATGTGTAACAGTCATGAGCACTGGCTATACTGATGCTCAATAAGAATGAGGGAATCACAGATATTTTGTTCTGAAAAAAAAAGTTGGGACTCTATAATATAGGAATGCTATATTGTTAGACCCTCCACTCCTGTATTCCAGCGCTGCAAGAAATCTGGTCAGTCCCATTGACCTCTACGTCACTGGTTTAGTTTGCCTTTGTGGAACAAGAAAACAGGCTACTGCCCCTCACAGAACAGAAAAAAATGTGCAAGCGCAGAATGTGGTTTGTTTGGTGTGTTCACGCACACCTTTTTGGTCCAGACGGGATCTAACACAAGACGACAAGACAGTTGGGATTTGTTGGTGCTAGTTGTTTGGCGTCAGCTTTCTGTGTCTCGATCTTTAGGGACCATCAAAGTAAAATGTTACCAGATGTAAACAGACAGTCTACTAAGGTGTCGTTTACACCAGTGTTTCTCAACTGGTGGGTCGCGGGAACATTTTTAGTGGGTCGCGGAGTGTGTGGTCAAAATAACATTCATTTTTAATTTATTTAGCTTATACCAAACTTTTATTTTGAAATGCACATGCGGCAACAGTTTAGTTTATGGGAACTGAACCTTTCCTTACCCTAACCTCTTTTTACAGAGGTTTATTTGTCGTTTTTACTTTGTAATATTTCTATAATTTGATACATTTTGTTAAATGACAGCAATAAAAAATATTGTTTATTTGTAAGACTTTGTGATTTTATTATAATTTATCTGTCACTACTTGTGTATGTTAACAAATAAATAAAAAATAATCATAATTCCTAAAATTATATTATAAAAATTTGGGTCGCGGCTTGAGAACTATGCAAAAATGTGGGTCCCATGGCCAAACCAGTTGAGAACCACTGGTTTACAATAATACATTCATTCATTCATTTTTTTGTCGGCTTAGTCCCTTTATTAATCCGGGGTCGCCACAGCGGAATGAACCGCCAATATATCCAGCACCTGTTTTACGCAGCGGATGCCCTTCCAGCCCCAACCCGTCACTGGGAAACATCCACACATTCATATTCACACACATACACTACGGACAATTTAGCTTACCCAATTCACCTGTACCGCATGTCTTTGGACTGTGGGGGAAACCGGAGCACCCGGGGCAAACCCACGCGAACACGAGGAGAACATGCAAACTCCATACAGAAATGCCAACTGACCCAGCTGAGGCTCGAACCAGCGACCTTCTTGCTGTGAGGCGACATCACTACCTACTGCGCCACCGTGTCGCCTACACAAATACATTTTTTGCTTTAAAAAGAAGAACTGTATGCTTTTTGTTCACAATACTCGGGCATGTTCGAGCTATGAAAATTGAGCGTGTTTTTTCAGGTGTTCCATTTGGCCAGTTGAATCACAGACTTTTGAAGCAGAGGTGCAACTGTCCACAGTCCATCTCTGATTGGTCTTCTGCTTGATTGAGCATCATTCCCTGATTCATTAAGCCTTTTTTATACGACCATTACACAACCGGTATACTGCTGGAAACTGGAATGGAATGTCTAATGGAGACCATCAAATTAAACTTACTAACAACATTCATGTTTACCTTAGAAAAAAAAAAAAATCAGGGATTTAAGCTTGACCTTATTTTAATATACTTGCTGTATTAAAAAATGAAATGTTGTGCTCAAGAGTCTTGATGGTATTCTTTTAATTCCCTCTTCATCAGCAGCCATAACCATATGCACAATTCTGCAGGTGAGGGAAATCCCTATTTATTTATGACAACACATGATGCTGGCAAGTGTATGGTTTCATTTTTACGTTTCAATAGTCATGTGTATTCAGAACTACCATACTTGTACATCTGGACAGTCAATTTACAAAGCTGGCTGACCAGAGTTGTGTTTAAAGTGCCTCAAAGTGCATCCGAATAATTGCACATCACCTACCCTTTATAAATAATAACACACGGCCTGTACATATTGCTTGATGTAGACAGTCAGCTGTATTGTATTCAGTGGGATTTTTAAGTGCCAGGTCAACACTATTGTAATGCAACATCATTTCAACCATTACATACAATCTGTTTAACCGAGTAAGAGATACAGGCAATCTGAGCATTGCTAAGCCATATATTTTTTGATCATTTTACCTACATGATATACTGTTTTATTGGGTTTTATTATTGGTTTGTGCTGGAAATGCACTGTAATGTTGACATTGACCATTTATCTTGCATGCTTTCATATTTGTGTGCAATAATTTCAAGTGAATATGATTTTCCATCCTGACATTCACAAAGGTTGAGGTCAAGGCAACGGGGATGCAATGTTTGCTGTACAGGTTCTTGGGATTTATTATTCAGCATGAATAGTGAGAAGGCTTTTTTCTTGCTTTTTTTTCAATTTGTGTGCATAGAAGTCTGTTGATAGATATCAAAGTTGAAGCAAAAGGCTGTAGGGCCTTGTTGTTTGGTGTGCATTTAGTCCTCCGCAGGCGAGGGACAGTCAGATTTAATTCATCATGGCATTTGAGGGAGATTGTTGTGCATACTTTGTTTCCCTTCCCTTTTATATCTCTTTTTTCACTCGTTTTCTTATATCTTCCGGCTGTGGGTTCACAGTTCTGGTTCTCTGTCTAGAGAGTATACTTGTAGTTCAAGCCAAGTGCCTTCAAAGCTGAAGTTCAGTCAGATGGCTGGCTTTTCTTACAAAGCCAAAACAGTCATCAAGCTTTATATTGTAGTATATAAATAGAGTTTTGCATCGGCACACTGAAGTTATTTAATTACACAGATGAATAATGCTGTTTTTTTTATGACACAGAAATAGCATTGAGTATTGATTTGGAATTTTGTCACTTTAGCCCTCAATGCTTCCTCTGAACTTTGTGTCTGTGGCTTGGATGTCAGAATTTTTTTAATTTATAGTTTTCTCCAGTAGAACTGCTCTAAGTATGCAAAAGTATTGAATGTCTACAAACGTGAATGATTGAATGAAGGAATAAGGCCCCGTTTACACTAGTGCGTTTTAGTTTTAAAACGGCGTTTTAGCATGAAAACGATCCGCGTCCACACTAGCGTTTCACCCAGCGTTTCTGAACATATCTCCGTCCACACTACTCTAGTGAAAACGTATATCACGTGACCATTCGCGCACTCTGGGCATGCGCGTTAAAGTATAAACAGGAAGCACGTGTCTCGCTCGGCATTCTAAATAGGGCTTCCGTTGCTTGAAACACGCGCAATTAGCGAGTGCTCGAACAATAGCTTGCCTCTTGCGAATATATGCAGCTGTTGTTGTAAAAAAGGTAGAGTTTAACTGCACAATGGTGCCTACAACGCTCCCATTTCTGTGTCCATGTTGTTGTTTACAGCGAAGGCTGGTCTGCAGTCTTCCAGTGGCGTTATAGTCATGTGATAGGAGCTTGACGAATAAGGGAAGGTTACGCAATCACCCAAAAGCCCCAATCACGTAACGGATCTCAGCAGCCAGGCCTCCGTTTTCAAATGTCTCCGTTTCCCTCCATCCACACTGAGACGGAGCTTTTAGAATGAAAATGGCCTCTCCAGCATTTCCAAAACGCTCCGTTTTCGCGGCTCGAAAACTCCGGCGTAGTGTGGACAGATGGCGTAACCGTAGCAAAACGTATGCGTTTTAAAATGAAAACGCATTAGTGTAAACGGGGCCTAAGTGTCATGCAAAGTCTTAAGGTGGATTTATACTTTTGCCAGGCGCCGCATCGCGCACCTCCGATGACTTGACACCTTTTTCCTCATGAATACAAAAATGTGAAATAATTCAAATAAAATGCATAATGTTTGTTCTATAGAAAGCCAACTATTATCCTTTAGATAAATATTATTTATTTTGGATTGTGCAGTTTAATTCACAAAATTTCTACTAAGTATGTTGTATACTGTAAACTCGCATATTTTTTTGGTCACATCCATAATGTGTATTTCTCTCAACTCCCTCAAAAAACACATTTAGAGATTGTTTTTTTTCCCTGACCCCTTAACTCTGTGGTTAGTTGTTTTGTAAAATATAAACAGATGTTTTAATGTACTGTTAACAAACACATTCTCTGTGAATTTATGTTTAAAGTTGTTACTGCAAATACAGTATCACATCCACAACACTGGAACTTCTCCCATACACTTTTTGGTCTTTTTTTTCCCCTATATTTTCTTTTTTTGCATTAAAACAACCAAAATAATCATAAACGCAAAGTATCCCTTTATTAATCAAGGGGTTAAACTCTGGCCAGGCTCTTAAAGTGAATCTAGTTAGTTAGTAACACCTCACTCGTCTCACACACTTTTCTTTTCTTACCCCTTTTGCATTCCCATCAGCCATTTATTTATTTATTTCCCCCCTCTGAAACATTCTCTGTGTCTGGATGTCACAGTAACCGTGTAACTCTGACTTCCTAACCTTATTGGCTGTCAGAATGATGGAAAACCACCATGTACCAGACACGCTAAAGAGGTAAACAAACCCTTCTCTAGCGTAACACAAGTGGGTCCACTAAATTACTTACAGACATTAGAGCCAATTACATTTCATATCAACTTCATTCTGCGATCCCAAATTGTTCTATTCCAAATTGGATGTGGTATAATCATCATTGATATCTCTAATCTTTATGTTTAAAACCATGTTTGCTTGCAGAGCTTGCTTTTATCAGTTGTTAACAGAAGGGTCTTTAGTAAGTGCAAATAAAAGGATAAACGAGAATGTACAAGTTTCATTTGCAAGAATCATTTACAGTGTTTTATACATCTGTTCTTGGAAATGTTTCTGAACAAGTCTGATTAGGCATGACATTGATTACCCGACGCATTTTATTTGCTTAAAAGTGAATACTAGTCATAAATGTTGTATTTCTTTAAATAATGAAATTATTTTAAAGGTTAAAAGTCATGTTTTATTGAGTTCTGCAGATTTAAGTTCTGAAACCAGGACTTTTATTACAACCTCAGAAAAATGGGAAAATGCAAATAAAAAAAAAGAGTACTTTGACTTTTATTTCATTGCAGACAATACGAACACAAACCTTTTCATGTTTTGTCTGATCAACTTCATTTTTTTTGTAAATATACATCCTTTCCTGTCATTCAGACCTGCAGCACATTCCAAAAAAAGTTGGGACAGGAGCAATTCAGGGCTAGTAGTCAGGTAAATTGATTATGATGTAATGATGGGATTTGAAACAAGTGATTGTAATTATGATTTAGTGCAAAACACCATACAAGAAAGGTTTAGTCCTTTAGGAGCAAAGATAGGCCGAGGATCACCAGTTTGCCAACAAATTTGTGAAAAAATTATTGAAATGTTTTAAAACAATGTTCCTCAAAGAAAGATAGGAAGACATTTGAACATTTCACCTCCAACAGTGCATAACATAATTAAAAGATTCAAGGAATCTGGAGGAATTTCAGTGCATAAAGGACAGGGCACAAGCCTGAGCTGAACAACCATCATCTCTGATACCTCAGGTGGCACTGAATCAAAAAACGTCAATCATCTATAAGCAATATCACCACGTGGACTGAGGACTACTTTGGCAAATCTTTATTACAGTTAAAACTGTACTGTGCCAAAAGGAAGCCCTGTGTTAACAGTTTCCAGAAGCGGCATTTACTGTTCTAGGCTTGGAGGCATATGGGATGAACCATCATGCAGAGGAAACGTGTACTGTGGTCTGATGAATCAGTATTTTAGGTGAACTTGCACTTCTGTGATGGCACATGCTGAAAAGTACATAGAGATTTTGGAGCACAATATGCTGCCTTCTTGTTCAGTTACTGTACGTCCATGCATATTTCAGAATCAGAAAGAGCTTTATTGCCAGGTGTTCACACATACGAGGAATTTGTTTTCGTGACAGAGCTTCTACAGTGCAACAGAATTACAGAGACAGGACAAAAAACAGATAATAAATATATTCAAAAAAATAGAAGTAAGTGTTAAATGCAGATATACAGATGGACAAGTGTATGTACAGGTGTATTACTATATACAACATTATATGTGCAGCTGTTATGTGCAAACTGGCATGTAAAGTGTGTTGTTAAATAAGTGTATGTGTGTGTAACAAGTGTATTTGTTATGTGCAAACAAGATTATGCACAGATTATGCAAAACCACATTCTGCACACATTACAAAGTCCTGACTATAGAGGAAGAGGATACAGTTCTTGACTGACCTGTCTGCAGTCCCGAGCTGTTTCCAATAGAGAATGTTTGCTGCATTTTGAAGGGCAAAATGCGACAATGAAGTCCCTGTCTGTTGCGCACCTTAAGATTTGTTTGCAGGAAGAATGGGACAAAATTAGACCTGAAATGCTCGATTACTTGGTGTGTTCTTGGGAATGGCAGCATTACAAAGTGGTAAATGCTTTATTGTTCCAACTTTTTTTTAAATGTGTAGCAAAAACCAAAATTGGAATATGTTTATTTTGAAAAACAACAACAACAACAATAAATATTAAATAATGCTTGTTGTACTGTCTGTAATGAAATACAAGTCAAAGTAAATTTAGAAATCACTACTTTCATGTTGTATTTTGGGTTTTCCATACTGTCCCAACTTTTTCTGATTTGGGGTTGTAGATTTTTGGTAAAATGTGTGAAAATTACAATTTTGAAAATTGTTGTCTGGAGAGGTGGGAATGGCTTTTTGGAATTTTGGAATGTCAAATATCTTCTAATGAGGCCTGCTTCTGATTTTTTTTTTTTTTAATGTTTAAGTTTTAATTTCCTTCCATTTGATCTCCAAAGAAAATAACAATGTACATCAAAGGGGGTAAATAGACAACTTTTTCTTTTTGAGTGTATTTGTTCCTTTTAAAAGAGCTAACAAGCAGTTCAATTGAACTAAAGTGGTTGCCATAAACATTAACACTGGAACTACCACAATTCAATCAATCAGTCAGTCAATCAATCAATCAATCAATCAATCAATCAATCAATAATCACTAGATTATCAATTATCTTTAAAACTATTCAAACTCTGACTGTGAAGTTGGTTATAGTCAGTTGGTTACAGTGTTTTTACTAACTTTGAGAGTTACGTTTAGGCTTTGAAACTTCCAGGTTGGCCCTCAAAAATACTTATTCACTGCAGCAATTTATTGGAAAGCACACAATATATATAAATTTTTTTAATTATTAAACTTAGTGAAAAAAAAATCTTTAAATTAAAGTTAGCCAGTATTTTTGTCCCCGCTGTCTGATTCATGTATTTGATTAGCATATTACAGTACCTCCAGCTCTTAACATAATCTTAATTAGAAGTGCGTTTCTTAAAGTCTTCCTAAAATTTTCAAAACACCCTCCTGAGAGACTGTGGGCTGCGTGCCTCAAGCAAATACATGGATATTTATCTCGTCCTCATTCATCTGGCTTTGATAAAGTGGATGAGCTTTTTAATCAGAAGGTAAACTGTGCTGTCTGTCAGAATCATTCCAGAGGGCTTTTTAATTATTATTGCTTTTTATTTCTTTCTTTCTTTTTAAAAATCTTTCTAAACAAAGAGACCATTACACAGATTAAGAAGAAAAAAAAACGTATTCATAAAAATTAAAAGGCCATTAAAATAATAAATGGGACAATGGAAATAAAATAACAATATACACATAATTTGGAAGAACACTCTTTTAGTCATAGTCACTTTTGTACTTTTGAACAGATAGATGTTTCATTGCAATCCCTCATTAACTTCGGAAAGTCTTTTTGAATGTGCATTCTTTGAAGAGTGTTTTTTTTCTCCATCTCTGCTCTCTTAGAGCTTCACTAAATGAGCAAGAAAAACAGTAACAATTAAAGAGCGCTTAAGCCTTTCACCCACTCCTCCAGCTAATTGGTGACACCGCAATTCGGTTTAGCCCAATTACACACTCTCTTTCACTCTTATGTTGATTAACGTTCACCCACCTCTTCTTTTTTCCTCCTCCTGTTTTTTTTTTTTTTTTTGGTTAGGACAGAAGCCATCTATGAGGCCTGAAGTGTTGAATGAACATGCTCATATTGCAGATGATGTTATTGGCGTCCCTGAACGCTGGCGCTGGATGGAGATTGCAGGCAATTGATTTGACTTGTGTTACTGGCTAAAGCTGATTCTCTCCCACTCGTGATTTGGGTGTAATGGGGCTTTTGTCCTTTGTGCCTATTAGAGCGAGTGAATACAAGATTACGTGTTATTGTGACTCATAAACATAAACAGGAGCGGGTGGGATGACGGATAGATGCAGGAAGTGGCTATGATGGTGTGCGTGTTTCTGTCTTCAGCCTGGATTTGTCTGGTTGTTTGTATTGATTGTTTAATCCTTGTAGGCTGTTTGCTCTCTCGGGCCACGTTGGTAGATTGGCTTTCTTCATTCATCCTTCAGAAGCTTCTTGCTACCTGCGATAATCAATACTACAAGCAGATCACACGCTACAAAACATGACTGAACAGACAGTATATATATACAGCTATGAAATAAATGCATAAAATAAGAAGCCTCTTCAATTTCTGAGTTTCTCAGGATTTATAAAGTATGGGTTTGTGTACATTTTGTACGTTTATTTTATTTTATAAAGGTCTTATTTATTCTAGTGTTTAGTATTTGGAGGAATAACCCTAGTTTTTAATCACAAGTGGGAACATTTGTAATTCAAATATTTCAGTTGATATTGGAAAACACCTTTATAGAACAATACATTTTCACTCAAACCCATACCGAATAAATCCAGCTAAACTGAGAATGTTCATGTAACATCTTAATTTTGGCATAGCTGTATGAATTGCTTGCTTGCTTGATTGATTGATTGATTCATTTATTGTTCATTCGTTCCTTCATTTATTCATTATGCAATGCTGAAAATCAGAAACATTTTGCATACAATGTACTAACAATTAAATTATTTAAGGGCCATGCTGGTTCATAAGTGCCTAGTTTTGTTTTGAAACTGTCTTACAGTAGGCTAACGTGCATAAATCAGTCAATCAATCCATCAATCAAATCAAAATTTTATTTATTTTTTCCAGAATTTTGTATCACCCCATCTCTCAAATGCTGGTTTGTTCGTTCGTTCGTTTTTTGAAGCCTCATTCTTTCAAAACCTCTCAGATCATATGACCTAACTTTTTGTTGTTACACCCTTTGTTCTACATTTTCAGCCATTTTATATTTACAAACAGCTAAATTACACTTATTTGTT
>CAIGQQ010031933.1:3079352-3094478 GCA_903798035.1 Danio albolineatus
TATTATTATTATTATTATTATTATTATTATTATTATTATTATTATTAATATTATTATTTAGCAGCAAGGCATCAAATATGTATAACTAATTCAACAAAGATGATTACTGTTGTATTTTTGTTCAGGAGCAGTATTGTAATGTTTTAGTTTTAAGACGTACATGTACTTATATAGTTAAGTAGTTAGTCAGAAATCATCACTAAGCAAACTGCACCTCTGAACCAGCACTCCATCACTTACATCCCTGTCTCTGAGAGTTGATCAGTGGTGTGTCCAGATTCAGAACCCCTGCTTCTCTCACTCACACTATGTTTCCACTTACTCTCCTGCCAAGTGCTGCCAGCTGCTGTGGAAGACTAACCCATGCCAGAACAGACAATCACGAGAGCTAATGACCGACTGAGCCCCTGCGATCAGACACACTTCCGCTCTCCTCTACCTCTGTCTTCAGTCACACAAGCACACACACACACACACGCATACACACACATACTCACTCACTCAGATATAGACACAGATATGAGACCAATGTTTTTCTAACTTCCATTTTAACTATGCCAGTCTCAAGTTTCAAGTCTATTTTTAGTGTTGCAGTATGCTTTTATTCTTTGGAAAGCAGATATTATGATTTACATTTTATTGTTAAAAGTATTTTTTGAGTATTATTATTATTATTATTATTATTATTATTATTACATCTATTTATTTATTTTATTTATTTATTTATTTTTTGTCTGTCTTGTTGGTTGACTATTAAGATGTAACTTTCTGCTCTGATTTACTCCATTTATTTTTTTCCTTTAGTTTGTCTTTCTTTAGTTAGTGTTTTAATTAAACTGTAAGTCTCTATGTTTGTGATTTAACAATCCCACAAGACCATATCACAATTTTAAGTTCATTCTGATTAATTGTGGAGCTTATCATCTCTTTGTGTGGATTGAAGTGTGTAATCCCACTCCAAATATAGCTGTCTGTATGAAAGCTGTGCAGTGTGGCTGCAGTAATTTAGATTTTATTACAAAGTGCTGAACTTTTTTTTTTTTTTTTTTACAAAAGTGACTTAATATAAATAGCTTCACTAGAAATGGCAGACGTGGTTTATGGAAATGCACACCTTTTTGACCATGAGGTTTCCCCGGTCTGATTCAAACTCTCAAAATTATAAATGTATAAACTTAATACTCATGCACACAGTTATTTAGAGAACATCAAATACATGAACAGATTCCGCAGATACAAACACACATACTGTATAAACAATACAAACAATTACTCTACATAACTGTAAATCAACTGATAAGTTCAACCCAGGCTCCTTAGAAATATGTGGCACTGCATATATCTCATGAAAAACAGAAAATACCTATGTATAACATGCATCTATGTTATATTTATTTATTTATTTATTTATTTATTTATTTATTGACAAGAAACATAATTAAAGCTGTCACTTTTACCTGCTTTGTAGGAAATTAAACAATGAAACATTTCATTACTTTTTATTCATTTTGTTTTTAAACTATTTAACTATTTAAATTGTGATTCTTTCACCATATATATTTTTATTGTTTTACTGTGTTTCTGATGAAATATATACAGTCTTGGTGAGAATAAGAAGCTTTTTATTAAATGAATCGAAGTAATGCAATAAACATTGTTTATCAAAATTATATGTAACAGAAAACGACTAAAAAGAACTATAATGATGTCAACCAAATGCAAAAAAAGTTCAATTTCATGAAGTGAATTCTGGAAATTTCACTGTATATTAAGTATATTTACTGTTAGCCAGACTACAGATTTAGACTTTAGACTTCCATAACAATAAATTATAATCCATAACAATTATCATCAAATTAACTCCAAGACTCTTTTATCTCATTCTTATCCTAATACGCTTATTATTTTCACACATAGTTCAAAAACAGTATAAACACCAAATAAATCTGTTCTTCCTCTGTATACAGTACATTCTGAACATTTTTATGCTGCTGTATGTTTTTTTTTTATAGAGAATTTTACGAACAGTTTTTCGTAACTATTAAAATCACAGCTTTTTTTGTACAGTGTGGTTTCTTTGGGCTTCATTGTTTATTCAGACTTCTGTGGTGTTTGACAAGGACTTGATTTAAAAAGTCAAAGATGAGTCCAGAGCGCGTTTGTGCCTGTGTGATGATGAGATGAGAAAAAGTATGGAAAGAAAGAGAGGTCGGCGGTGCATGTGTACCGTATGTATTGATTAGGGGAAGCAGGCAGTAAATATTCAGTGGTAATGAATGCAGTTATTGGCCACAAACTCGCCTCATCCATCATATTGCGACGCCAGCCGGATGTTCGATGACCCTTCTCATATTCACATATCTCTGGTTTACACTTTTCCCGCAGTCTGGGACAGACTAATTAGAGATGCACCTCTCTGACCCGCTGAGATTCAGGTCTTGTTGGACTTTTATGCTGCTGTATTTTACTACGGTAGGTCGTAAACGCGGAGGTTGTTCTCTTTTCTTGCATGTGACAGTTTAACTTCTATCTGCTCCTTCAGGTGGGATAAATTATCTCTGTAATGAATAAGTGATGCGTTTTTATGTTTGAAAAGGAAACATTTCAAATCCGTCCCGTCCCCAGCTTCCAACTATACTGGTTATGGACACGATGAATCAGGTCCAATGGCCCCATTTTGTCATAACGGCACACTGTTAAATTAACCAGTCCTTCAGGGATATGGAAAGCCAGAGATTGAGCACATTATCGTCACACACTTTTGAGAGTTCACAGAGTTGAGATGCAAAGCTGCTTTTCATTAGTCACACCACAGAGTTTCTTACAAGACAGATTGAGCAGTTAATCAGAGAAACATTCTGCAGCCAAAAGTGCAATTGTCCATGATTTAAAAGGTTTGATTGCTTCAAAAAGAAAGCTACTGCCAAGTACTTTGACAAGCCTCACAACCTTTTTTTGGTAGTTTTCTGCATTATTGAAAATCCACTCTGTAAATGTTGTTTTTTACTGTTGTTTTTATTGATTTGTATACATATTACTTTGGCTGTGCAATTAATTGAAATAGGATTTTAGCCTCCAACGAATTTGAAAAAGCAAGAATTAAGATAAGTACAATTATTGTGTCAAACCTATCCCGCCTGAGGTCCAGTCTGCATTTATTTTTGCCATACTCCGCCTTCCAAAAAAGAAATCAGTAGGATCATGTTCAGTTCAAATCAATTGAATTCAATTCATGCTTATTTATAAAGCAATAAATGAGAAGGCTCGACTTCCAGATCTCTTGTTTAAATTGATATTTTCTACAGAATGCTTTACAATATTTTTGTTGCTTTTGCATTTTATTAGTCTATACCAAAGCCAAAATTGGAACTAATCTAACAAAAGATCACAGTGCAAAAATGAATACACCCAAATTAATATGGAGGAAACAATTTACTGAAATTTAAATGATTAAATAATACAATTTAATTCAATTTAATAAAATTTTATTTAATAAAATTTAAGCTAATTTGATAAAATGTAATATTTTTTATAAAAACTTTATTAAAAAAAACTTTTATAAAACTTTTGTTGTTGTTTTTGTTTTGTTTAGTTTTTTTTACAATAACTTGTTTTGAATTTAAATGTATTATTTTTCTATACTGTGTTAAAACTCTTATTTTAATGGAAATAACTGTTTAATAAAGCAGTTTTGTTTAAATGCACCAAAAATAAATGGCCATAATCACTGAGAAAGGGATAAAAATATTTTTTTCTATATATACATTTTTATGTATACTTTATTAGGTACAGCTTACTAGTACCATGTTGGACCCCCTTTTGCCTTCAGAATTGCCTTAATCCTTCGTGGCATAGATTCAACAAGGTACTGGAAATATTCCTCAGAGATTTTGCTCCATATTGACATGATAGCATCACGCAGTTGCTGCAGATTTGTCGGCTACACATCCATGATGCGAATCGTCTGTTCCTCCACATCCCAAAGGTGATCTATTGGATTGAGATCTGGTGACTGGAGGCCATTTGAGTACAGTGAACTCATTGACATGTTCAAAAAAACAGTCTGAGATGATTCGCACTATATGACATGGTGCGTTATCCTGCTGGAAGCTGAAATTGAGACTTATCCGACCAGGCAACATTTTTCCACTGTTCTATTGTCCGATTTTGGTGAGCCTGTGTGAATTGTAGCAGTTTCCTGTTTTTAGGTGGGAAGAGCGGCACCTGGTGTGGTCTTCTGCTGCTGTAGCCCATCCACTCCAAGGTTCAACATGTTGTGCATTCAGAGATGCTCTTTTGCATATCTTGGTTTTAACGAGTGGTCATTTGAGTTACTGTTGACTTTCTATTAGCTCAAACCAGTCTGGCCATTCTACTCTCAACTCTGGCATCAACAAGGTATTTGTGCCCACAAAACTGCCGCTCACTGGATATTTTCTCTCTTTTGGACCATTCGCTGTAAACCCTAGATATGGTTGTGCATGAAAATCCCAGTTGATCAGCAGTTTCTGAAATACTCAGACCAGCCCGTCTGACACCAACAACCATGCCAAGGTCAAAGTCAATTAAACCACCTTTCCTCCACATTCTGATGCTCAGTTTGAACTGCAGCAGATCGTCTTGACCATGTCTAAATGCCGAAATGCATCGAGTTGCTGCCATGTGATTGGCTGATTAGAAATTTTCGTTGGGCCTAATAAAGTGGCCAGTGAGTATATAGAGGTTTCTGTTCGGGATTCATACTGTTTGTTTACTTGAATGAAGCATGACAGACCTCTTTTATAGTTATTTTATGCTGCACAGCACTGTTATGGTGAAGTGTTAATAGCGCCACCCAAATAAATACACACCACTTATGCGCCATGTGAAACAAGCATTGCATTTGCTTACAAACATCATTCTGCCCATGTTAAAGGCAGTAAATGTTGAATCACAGCTCGAATCGACACGGCTTGACTGGTTGGTTTATGTCTACGTCTGTAATGGAAGCAACATTCGTTTGCCTATTAGTGAGGGTGAATTACGCACAACTCTAGCTTGCTAATAGAAATATATATATTTACCCCTTCTGTACAGTCATCCACTTAATGAATTAATCCTGCTGTGTAAACCACTTACGTCTGCTGCCTTTCGTTTCCCTCCGTTTTTGCTTAGCCTGTTTAATGGTTGTTTGTTAAAAGTGTCCTGTGGTGGTGAATTGGTCACTATTCTGCCCTTCACTTAACCCAGTTTACCCTCATGATCAGGTCCAGCTCACTGAAGACAACACACAAAGTAATCTGGCTCCACACAACGATCTTTAGTCCTCAGTGACAATGAAGCGCTTGTCTTAATGACCCTCAGTTACGCAGAATGACTTTCTTACCTCGTAAACAAGCTGTTAAACATGATGCTTTCCCGCTTCAGGGGTGAAAACTCTCCCACAGATGGGAATAGGTGAATTGAAGAATATTAACTTTAGTGTGTGTGTGTATCTGTGTGTGTGTGTGTGTGTGTGTGTGTGTGTGTGTTTAACACATTGTGATTGAATAGCCTCTCATTTTGCTGTTATATGAATGCTGTTTGTTAAATTAGCTCCGTGACTATTGAGAAAACAATAAAACGCACTGCTTTCTGTTGTTTTTGTAATTATGGCAGGACTAATGAAGCAAATAGATTAGCTTTTCTATTTCTTTATTAGAAGCAAAGCTGTCTTTTTAGAGACTTTTGTTCGGAAGCTTTTATTTTTTCTCCGCTATCAATTGTCTTGTGGGGTGCTAAATAAAAGAATTGTGCTTTTTTATTGTACAGAGAGTAGCAGCAAACAACACACATGCACACACACATACACACGCACACAAATGGTCAGCTTAGAGACTTTGTAAAAAAAAAAAATAAATAAAAAAAACAATGGCATGCTGTTATAATGACTATAGCTGGTGCTATTTGTGTGACACAAATGTTGCCCTACACTAACGTCTCTATAGACTGTTGTATTACAAGCCACTGTTGTCAAATAATATTACTGACCTTTTCTACAGAGTTATTTGCAGTGATTTTACGCAGCATGGTTTTGCACCCATCTCATGTTATTGAACTGTGCTCAAACTTTGTGCTGGAGCATGAAAGTAAACCATGTTCCTGGGATCAAGAGGTAAGATGAGTTCACACCAGGTCACAAGCGGATGATTTTAATTTATTTATTTATTTATTTTTTATCCTCTGAGAACCACGTTCCATAAACAATTCATTTCAGAAATGGGCATTGGCTGTTGGCTCTATGGTAAACATCACAGATTTTTACTTAAAGTCAGGAGTTTTTATGCTCTAGAAAATGCAGGGTTGCTACAGCACAACGTTGGGTTAAACTCAGCCATAGAGTTAAAACTTAAACTTAAATAAGTGAATAAAAACATGAATAATAATATAATTTACAATTTACAGTGTGCAATACTAAATGCATCAGAAGTTAAAATAATACAACATTTATTTATTTAATAATTCCAGCTTCAAATGAAGTCACCTTATTGTTTCTCCATGCAACACGCAGCAGTTGTGTTTCTGATTGAGTCACTGTTTTAAGTTGGTTAAGTTAATGATTCAGTGAATCATAAGTTTGTTTCATTCCATGATGAATCAGTTGAGTTTGAAAGTTGAGTTTTTTTTTAATGACTCACTCATAAAGACAGCTATCCTGAACGTTACTAAATCTCTGTTTTGTTTACTTGCTCATAATTACTAATAAATCAGTTTCTTAGATTTCAATGAATTTTAATTTATTGAAAGATTTTGTTAGTCTTATATTCAGTTATTTGTCAGCATTTAACACGTAAAAAAAAGGGATCCAAAAGTTACCTTTTTATTCAATAATGAGTGTTTGTAAATGTCCATATAACCGCAGAATATAAGTGTTAATTGCATGTTTATGCATTGTGTCATATCACTCATCTCTTACTGTGAGTTTTGGTAACACTTTATTTTGATGGTCCATTTGAGTATTAGTAGACTGTCTGCTTAATACATGTTGATACTGACATTTAACAGACATTTAACTGACTATAAGAAACTTTGCAAGTGCATGTTTACTTACACTAACCCTACCCCTAACCCCAACCTAGCAGTCTACTTATAATCAATGAGAATTAGTTGGCATGTAGATGCAATGTAACTTAATTCAACAAACGAACCATCAAAATAAAGTGTGACCTGATTTTTTTTTCAGGATTGAAAGGACACCAATAATTCACAAACTCATTTGTTTATGCAGAGGTTGATTTTAATCTCTGCCTGTGTTTTTTTATTTATAATAAAACCATAACATACAACTCTAAATACATCTCTGTCAGCCCTGTGTGTCAAGTATAATAATTTTGCCTATATTGCATCCACAACCAACTCAGTAGCAAGTCTTCTGGTGGCGTAAATATAGCTCTTTTACTCATTCTCGCTAAAACAAACATCTCTTCTAATTCAGTTGAAAGGAATCTGCTTAATTTGCTTAAATACTTATTTAAAAGTATTATTTTGCACGTGTGCAGTAGATTGATTACACATATAAACTCAAAAAACTTTAGCTGTTTGTTCAAATTACTTTTTTCAAGTGAGCTGAAACCACACAATTCTTGAGATTCTTTTGGGACAACTTAATTATTTTATGTTCAATCCTCTTAATCGTTGTGTTGGACATATGTGTGGAACCCTGCATTTTTTACAGTGTATAAACGAAAAGAAAACAATCAGTAGGTTCCTGAACATCTATTTGTATTTACCAATGACAAATGGCCCGTTTCCACTGAGTGGTACAGTACGGTACGGTACGGGTCGGTACGGGTCACCTTTATCAGGCTTGGTTTCCAATGCTAAAGGGTACTCTTTTGGTGGGCGTGGTGTACGACAGATGTCATTTTCGTTTGAGGAAATGTCTACAGTAAAGCTTTATGGGTCGTTCACAAATCATACGAGAAGCACTTCTCACAAAACAGAGGCTTTATTATACACACAAATACTGCTGTATAAATGTTCATTACTGACTGAACATGATCTGATTATAACTAGATCAATGATGCGAAATAGCCTACGGTCCGCGATTATATCAAATAAATAAATAAATGCAGCATATATGAACACATACAGCCCCACACAGTCTCCGATGTTACCATATTACAGAAAAACTACACACAGCAGACATTTACTCCTTATTTAGGTTCAAAAACAATACGAAATATAGCCCCCAGTCAGTGCAGAGGATCTGTATCTTTTATCTTCACCAGTACATGTAGCCTCTTCGTCATTATTCTCTCGTTAGAGAGTAACTCCGTCATTCCGAGTTTATAATAGTCCAGGTTAAGAACTTTGTTATTTCAAACATTGACGTGCACGCGAGCGCAAGAGACAAATCGTAACCTCTCGCGCTCACGCTAATGGGCTCGTAACCCATAAGAATCTGCTCTTCTCTCGGCTTTGTGGCTATTCAAGACGACGACAAGGTTTGTTTAAACTCGGGTCGACCATGGCTCGTTATTATATGCTAATATTATTTCGGAGTATTGTCTCTCGGCTGTGTGTTAAAGATGGCGGGTCCTTTCTGTTTTCGTTCTGCTTGTTGTGCAAGCAAATGACGTATCTCTGTAAGCCAATGGCGTTCAGCTGCGCATCTAGCTCCACCTTACGGCACCCTTTCTGTTTTTTGGTACCCCTTCGAAAGGGTGACTAAAAAGTGGTACGGTTCGGTTCGGTACGCTTTTAGACAGTGGAAACGGAATTAAAAGCGTACCGAACCGTACCGCACCGTACCACTCAGTGGAAACGGGCCAAAAGATATAAATATAATTGAAAAAAATATATGTTTGGAATGGCAATATGGTTAGAGCCAAAATAGGAGAAAAACCCTCATTATGGCAACACTGACAAGTACACAGAGCGGCTGTCCAATTTTTAAAGGCATACGAAGAAGCAGATCCCCAACCCACTCATTTTATTTTTCTCTCTCTAATTATGCTTCTAAGTGCTAAATGAGCCCAGAGAGACCTTCCACCCCAGCAGGCTCACAAGTCTCCACCTTCTGTGCTTTATAAATCAATCAGTGTGTCATACAGCGTGATGAGATGGCCTCTCGCTGCCATCCTGAAGATGAGCTTGAATAGATCTCCCACTTACAGGCTCCCTATAGTTCACTTACCACAATGACCTTGTGAAAATGAAACAAGCAATCAGCCGATTTTAATTTGAGAGAGGGCCTGATGAACCCCGTCGGAGTAGATGCTCAGGGTCAATAGTCTAACTAGCACGCACTGGGTAAGGTTTTCTTCTCTGATGGTTGTTTGGAGAATTTGTTATGATAATAATGGCTCATCGTACCTGTGACATTTGGTGTAGGGAGACGTGGATAGTGACAGGGGCCTGTTTGGTGGCTATTTCCGGCTGGTTTCTGACCTCGAAGAAGATCAACAGGTGATTTAATGAGGCAGGAGTCAGGCTTGCTGTTCAAATGCAAATCAGTGGTGTAATAAAAAGAGAGCGGAGATGAGATTCAGAGACTGTTACTTTTCATAATGATAATAATAATAATAATAATAATAATAATGACAAAAATATTGTTGTAAAGTATCATGTCAATTATAAATAACAATTTTATATTGCAATAAATGTAAATAATTTGTTCCTGCTGTTGCAAAGCTAAATTTTCCACATCTGTACTCTAGTTTTCAGTGTCATTCATTTATTCATTTTCTTTTCGGCTTAGTCCCTTTATTAATCTGGGGTCGCCACCAACTTATACAGCATATGTTTTACGCAGTGGATGCCCTTCCAGCTGCAACCCATCCCTGGGAAACATCCATACACACTTATTCACACGCATGCACTATGTTGTAAAATTGTACTTTTATTTTTTTTCACAATTTTATATTGAAACTAATTTAAATCATTTATTGACGTGATTGCAAAGCTGAATTTTCAGCATCAGTACTCTAGTCTTCAGTGTCATCATATTTCAGAAATCGTTTTTCAAGAGCTCTCACTTAAATATTGCTTGATGGTATTAGCAGGTTTGGCATGCTGTCCCGGGAGAGAACCCTGAGCTCTGAGCTAATTGAGCCCAGGGCTCCAGCCAGGTCTTTTAGCATGTAAGGGGATCCAAGATCAGGTAGGTCTCGAGAGCTCCCCCTTGTAAAGAAGGAAAAGGAGAAGATGAGGTGGAAGGGTGGATTCTTCCAAAATGAAGATATGGCAGTAGGGTGAACTCTGTCTATTTACAGTGGGCTTGGACCAATCTGATTGGATTATTGCTGATTACAGATGAGAGACCAGCCCCGATCAATCATTTTATGTGCTCCTTTGAAAATGATAAAAACTTCACAACATGCTGATTCAAGGAAACATTTCATTTTGTTATTTTGAAAATAGTTCTTATTATAAAATAGTTCTATTAATAGTTCTGCTTAATATTAATCATGATAAATGTTTCACTATTGTTCAAGTAATAGAAAGTTCAAAACAGCAGCATTTTTTTTCTGGAATTATGTTATCATGCAATTTTATAAGTAAACAGGTCTATTTCATCAAAACCTTTATCAGGGATCACCAAACTTGTTCCTGGAGATCCGGTGTCCTGTTGATTTTAGCTCCAACACACATGAACAAGCTAATCAAGCTCTCACTAGGTATACTTGAAACATCAAGGCAGGTGTTTAGAGACAAGTTGGAGCTAAACCCTGCAGGGACACCGGACCTCCAGGACCGAGATTGGTGATCCCTGACTTATATGGAAAAGAAAATGATAATAATAATAATAATAAACGTCTAGAAACAAATATGATTAAACCACATCTGTTGGCAAGAGTTTCATTATAATTGAGTTAATGTTCACCTGGAAAATAGCTCAGATATATTCATTCATTCATTCATTTTCTTTTCAGCTTAGTCCCTTTATTAATCCGGGGTCGCCACAGCGCAATGAACCACCAACTTATCCAGCATTTGTTTTTACACAGCGGATGCCCTTCCAGCTGCAGCCCATCTCTGGGAAACATCCATACATTCTCATTCACACTCATACACTATGGACAATTTAGCTTACCTAATTCACCTGTACCGCATATCTTTGGACTGTGGGGGAAACCGGAGCACCCGGAGGAAACCCACGTGAACACGGGGAGAACATGCAAACTCCACACAGAAATGCCAACTGACCCAGCCAAGACTCGAACCAGCGTCCTTCTTGTCACTACCTACTGTGCCACCGTGTCGCCCAGCTCAGATATATAGAGAACTCAAACGTTATGACCTGGTATTGCTGGGGATTTTTTTTATCAGCCTCTAAATAATTACAGACAATTCATTTTTATCCACTCGATGTTAAAACAATTTACCGTTGCAAAATTCATTACTGAGTGTGTGTGAAGATATTGTTATCTGCACTAAAGCACTGAGAGTCTATGCTGACATGTGGCGTATCGATTAGCAGACCCGGACCGGCTCAAACCGCCATGCTTGCTTTGGGTGTCATAAATTCCAACACAGCTTCGTACAAATAATTTACACGGATTATCCAGATTTAAAGTTCGATGCATGTTCTCACAATGTTGCTAATGAAAAAGGGATGTAGAAAGCATCTGTGTGTGAGAGAGAGTCTGTCCGTCTCTTCTGAAGAGCTGGAAGAACAAACAGCTGTGATCTTAAGCAGCAAGAACTCATCATCCCGTAACACACACTCAAACACAACCATCTGCCACATACATACATGCATGCAGATACACACACACACGCACACACACAGAGGCAGACACACACACAGGCAGTTTCCTAACTATTACAGAAGAAAAAGAGCTTTTAATTAGAATGAGGATTTGGCTAATATATACCATTGTGAAAAATTGTGGAAAATGAACTTGTGGTTGTCTTTACATTCTAGTCTATAGTCATATTTACAATATCTGCTTTTATTTTATATATCTAAATGGTTGCATAATGGGTGCCACAGTGGCGTAGTGGGTAGCACGTTCGCCTCACAGCAAAAAGGTCGCTGGTTCGAGCCTCGGCTGGGTCAGTTGCAATTTCTGTGTGGAGGTTGTATGTTCTCTGTGTTCATGTGGGTTTCCTCCGGGTGCTCCGGTTTCCCCCACAAGTTCAAAGACATGGTATTGGTGAATTGTGTAAGCTAAATTGTCTGTAGTGTATGAGTGTGTATGGATGTTTCCCAGTGATGGGTTGCAGCTGGAAGGGCATCCGCTGCGTAAAACATATGCTGGATAAGTTGGCGGTTCATTCTGCTGTGGCAACCCCAGATTAATAAAAGGAAAGAAAAAGAAAAGAATGAATAAAAGATGGTTGCATAATGAACATAAAAAATGCATTTTAGTGACCAAAAAATATTTGATTCGATTCTAATGTAACATATTTTTTTATTTTGATGGCTAAAAGGTCATCACTGTAGTCTTAAAGTCACAAGATCCTTTAAAAACCGTTTATCGTGCTGATTTTATTCTCCAGAAACATGTTTTATTTTATTATTATCAGTCATGAAAATACTTTCAAAGCATAAATAATATTTATTTATTTATGTATTTATTTGCTGTTGTTTTTATAATATAATGCACCTTTAATAATAATGCTAATAATATTAATAATATTTTAATACATTTTATGGAACAAGATGTTTGTATTAGGGCTGTCCAAAAATTAATCGTGATTAATCACATCCAAAATAAAAGTTTGTTTTGACATAATATGTGTGTGTGTTATATATATTTATTATGTATATGTGATAAACACATTCATAGAAGCCAAAACTATATTTTAAAAAGTTACATCAAAGTAGTTACATCATATTCAAATGTAAAATTTGTATCATACACATATATTTTTTATATATCTAAATATAAATCAACATTTTATCAAGTATGTGCATGTGTGTATTTATATATTCATAATAAAATATACACAGTACACACACAAATATTATGTTGAACTTTTATTTTGGATGTGATTAATCACGATTAATTTTTGGACAGCCCTAGTTTGTATTCATACAAAAATAAAGTATAAAGAATACAAAAATACTGTAAGAACTGTTAGAAGGTTTGTGTCTTATGTGAAATAATGCAAATTAGATTTGTTTAAGTTTTAAATTTGTATTTCTGTAATGAGTCAGGGAACCACAGAGATGAGGATCGAAATGCAGTTTATTACGAATCGTCAGGCTGGCGAAGGTCAAAACAGGGACAGATGGGGATGGCTGATGTGAAACTGCAGTTC
Source organism: Danio albolineatus (assembly GCA_903798035.1). NCBI lineage: Eukaryota > Metazoa > Chordata > Actinopteri > Cypriniformes > Danionidae > Danio > Danio albolineatus. Next base: position 3,092,586 of record CAIGQQ010031933.1, read on the forward strand.
CACACATTAAGATCCTGAAGTGCAAGTGTTTCGAAACACTGCGCTGAAGCATGATCCCAGACACCCAGGTCAAGTGACTAAAGTATTTCGAAACACCAAGGTCACGTGATTAAAGTATTTCGAAACACCAGGTCACATGACTAAAGCGATTCAAAACATTTATCATTTCAGAATCGTTTCGAGACCTGGCGAATCTGCGTTTAACTGACAGGGTCAGAAAAAAAAAAACTCATGTAGCCTAGTGGACTGTGCCTGTGCTCAGAGTAGCTGTGCTGCAAATGGCTCTAGTTCGAATCCTTACTTGTTCAAATATTCTGAAATTATGGTTTGATGTATTTTAATAATGTTACTTTTTATGACCAAAACAAGACATATTTATTGACTATATTATTGATTATATTTATTCAATTTGAGTCACTGTTTGTTTTGCTGAAGCTGTTCCAGAGCAATACATAAAAATGACCACTAGGTGCCACTGTAGAGACAGGTTTCGAAACATTTCGAAGCTTCGACACATTTGCTTTGATTGTTTTAATGTTCGACCACTAGGGACAGATAGAAGCATGCAGATAATCCCAAACATAGTCAGAAAAGCCGGCGAATGGTTGGGAGAGGTGGCAAAGCATCATAAACAGTAAAACAAAGCAAAGGTCAAAAACAGCAAGGCAAGACAAGGAAATGCTTCATAATGCTCACTTACAGTTAACAAGACTTAGCAACAATGTCTTTGTGTGTTCTGTCTTTGTATTCCATCTGATTAGTCCTGAACAGCTTCAGCTGTGTGTGTTTGCAATCAAGGGGAATCTGGGCCAGGCGTGAAAGTGAAATGCATGATGGGATCTGTAGTTCATTAAAGTGGCAGATCTGTAGTTCTCCAGCAATCTGCAAATGCTAGATCGCTTGTGATCGTGACAATTTAAGTAATTTATTCCTGTGATTGGAAACCTGTTTAAGAAACTTTTTTTTTAATTATCTTTATTATTATCACTATTATGAGGCAACGACAACAAAAGCACATTACTGTTTAAAAGAATGGAAGAGTGTCATGTCAAGCACATAAGGATATACTGTTGTTTTGAGTCACAAACACTCACAAACACTCGATGACAAGTTTCCATCCAGTGAAAAAGAAGAGCGTTTTTAATTAGAATGAGGAACTGACTCCAATATACTACAGTGGGTGAGAGTTTGATTTGAAGTTAGATCATAACATCCGGTAAAACAGACTTATGGGAAATACTAGAGTTTCTAGACAAAGAGATGTCACAGATTTGTTCAATAAAGAAGCAAACTGTATCCACACCATAGGCTTTATTTGGCGAGTTATTAAAAGCAAGGGCAGTAGTGCAGTGGGACTTGTTTTCTGTTGGATCCACACACTTGCTCTGAAGGGGGACTTTATTGATCTGTTCGTAATAGTTTGCTCTTCAAGGTCAATAGGGCTGTCTAACAGTAGCTTTGAATTACAGTGAGTCTGAATCTCTGTCACGAGAGAGAATGTGCACTGCTCTGTCGTATTGTTTTTTGTTCTTGTTTTAGTTCAATTAGTTGAATCATTAAAGCTTCTGTTCTGTAAATCAGCTCTTGAATGCAAATAGTTCATGATAGTTATGACAATACAACACATTTCATTTGCATGCACTGCAGCATTCTTAGAGAACTCATGCAAAACGATTTCATTTTGTCACATTGTTTTAGTGGGTGACATAAAGGTCAGTCATTGTTTCTGTGTGCAGTTACTTGAAAAGCTTTTTTGTTTCATTTTGGTCGTGATTCAAAACCAGGGATTCCATTTTTCAGGAGAGTTTTTAGTTTATAAAACAATTGACTGTTTTCAGTATTAGAAATTATATTATATTATATTATATTATATTATATTATATTATATTATAT
>CAIGQQ010031933.1:3094488-3119933 GCA_903798035.1 Danio albolineatus
ATATTATATTATATTATATTATATTATATTATATTATATTATATTATGTACTGTATAATCTGTATCAGTATTGCAATTTAAGATATATTGGTAATTTCAATTAAATACTAACAAATGGGTAATGAGCTGATATATATGTGTGTATATAAATATATACAGTAGTCAACATTTGAAGCAGATATCTTCACTTTAACTTCACTTAAAATCCTAAGCCAATAATGCACAATAATTGGGCAACTTTTATGAAAGGTGATGATCCTCTTTAAATGTTGACTACTGTATATTTCCATTAAATGAAATGTTAACCAAAACTTTCAACATCAAAGTTTGTATGCACACATTTTACATAATCTTTACATCAATTTATTTCAGCTTTCTATTTGTTTATTATTACTATAATATATTATTTGTTTTGTAATTTATTAGGGGTGTCAAAATTAATTGTTTCTTTCGGTGCACCGCGATACAGATGCGGACAATTCGGTATCGGTTCAGTAATAGATCATAACCGGTTATTATGTACTGACGTCATTTATTTCATTTGCGCTATGTCTCCATAGCTTACTATGTCGAGGGAGGCGAGAGCGAGTATTTACAATGCTCCAACTACTTAAAAACTCAGAAACTGTGCACAATTTCACTCTGTGTGTATTTACTGGCCTTTTACTGACGCTTACAGCAGAAGTCCCTATTTCACTACGATCGAGTAAATGAAAGTACTCCTTTTCTCTCGCTCTGGCCCATCTGACCTGCTGGTGTGACTTTTCCTCTCCTCTCGGTTACAGCGATACATCTGGATACAGACACGAGTGTGTGTCTGCAGAGTTTTCTCCTCCATGTCTGTCATGGATCAGCTGTGATCACCGCTGCCGTTTATCAGTGTTTATTATTGGTGAACAGCGCTAGAACGTTAGATCCAATCGCAGCCCTTTCTGTTGAGCGTGTGACCAATCATAGGGGTGTAAGAACGAACTCACTAGACAAGGCTCAGATAGCTAGTGGGATATTTACATTTGTTTACTTGCTATAAATGCTGTTATGTTGTTCTGTGCATGTACTTGAGTTTTTAAAGGTACAGTTTATATATCTGAATGTTTGTATTAAAGGACAAAATTGTGTTACAAATAGTATATAAATATATTTATACATTTTAATACAATAATTATTGCGACGTGAAGAAAATATAAAACTGTGTATGGAAAGCACCGTCAATCCACCGAGATATCGAATTGAACAGAATCGATGGCATGATAATCGTAACCAAACCAAACCGTGAGACCAGTGTAGGTTCACACCTCTATAATTTATCTATGTATTTGTTCATGTGTTCATGTTCCTAGAAAAATGCACCAGCGAACTAATTATTAACTAGATAATTGATATGTTTTACAGTGTAACTGTTAGATCAAAACGTTAATTTAAAATATAACTTTTAAAATGTGCAATGTATGTAATCAGTAATTCTGCGCAAACATCTGTGACTTACACAGATCTGTCACCGTTACTTTCTGCGGGGGTTGAAATTAAACTTTCACTGTTACTTTCACTGTTTCACTGCATATCAACACAAAAATGCTTGTTTTTTTTGTTTTTTTTTTTGAGAAAAGCTGCAACAAATCCAATTATTTAAAGCCACAAACAAGAAAAATCTGAAAAATCGTACTGGAACTTATTAGAGGCATTAAGAGCAGGTAAAGTAAATGACAAATAAAAGGCATAAAGCATGCCATTCCTTCTTGCCTCTCCTCCAGCCTAACCCCAGAGTTTAGTAATCCCATATGGGAAAGGTCATCTTGATCATTAATTAACCCATACTCAACCCAGGCCTTTGTGTTTTCCCGGGCAGGCAGATGCCTGGAGCATCGTCTAATGAACCCTCTCTACCTTCCGGCCATGCATTTCACCCAACAGCCCTTCCTCTGTTCCTCTATTAGGTTAGTGCTAACTGACGCAATCTTCCACAGCCAGGTGGACCATAGCGGGGAGCCGATAAGTTTGAGTGCGGGTGCTTATGGTCCCCTCCACATGGACAAAACTAACAGGAGTGGGTCTTCAAAGCCGATTGAGCGGGACAGATGTCCTCGAAACGGCGCATCCCTGATCGCTGGAGCAAATCACATCTCTCAGCCAGACTGTAGTCTAGTCTTGCATACTAATGGTGGAGATGAGACGTCTCTGTGTGTGTAATCATTTTTGGGAGACCCGTGTTGGGTGTCTCGCCGGCTGGTTCAAGGAGAAGATTAGAGTGAGGGCAGAGCAGAGAGGTTGTCTGGACACTGCTCTCTTGTCTTGGATGTCTGGGCTGTGGTTTATTCCCTCCCACTCTGTCTGTCTGAGAGAGCCGGATAGCGACTCACACCAGCAGTCCTGAGAGAGACAAAACAGGAGTGGACAGTGACAGAGATGAACATTTAGCAAACTAAGTAAGCTTTCAAAGCATAAAAGACAAGTCATAGCGAGTAAAAAGAACATGTCTTGTTTTGTCTAAATCTCTCACCGTATTTATTTTGTCCAGCTGGGCATTTTAAGCAGAACTAATTTGGGATGTGCTTATGCAGTCATATTTTGTAATGGATCTGTTTGTCTGTGTTTGTTCCGGATAGACTGTCAGTCTGAGCATAAGTGGAGTGTATATTTTTTAACAATTTGCATTGTTAGGACAAGATCACTCTTAAAGGAAAAGTTCTCCCAAAACTGAAAATCTTGTCTACTACTCTTTCACTTGTCACAGACCTGTTTGTATTTCTTTTTTTCTGTTACCTGTAACTATCCACTTCCATAGTATTTGTTTTTCCCACTATGGAAGTCAATCATTACAGGTTTTTAACATTTTTCAAATTATCTTCTTTTGTTTCAACAGAATAAAAAAAAACTTTCTTAATAAATATTTGAAATCACTTCAGGCGAGTAAATATTCATTTTTTTGTTGAACTATCCCTTTAATAAGTCAATGAATCATTTGAGGTCTTGAGACGAAGAATCACATACGTGCATATTTAAAAATTTTGAGTAATCATATTTTTCTTTTGGATTTTGAACATTATATTATCTAATTTTATTTCACTTGAAAATAGATAAAAGTTTCCCAGTTTTAAGGAAATAACATTTCAGGATAAAACTTCAGATTAATATTAAGCATTTCTTACAAGTTTATTATTGTTGTTGTTGTTGTTGTTGTTATTAATATTATCATTATTTAAAAACAAAAAAAAATACATTATGAACAGTGTACAATACATAGACCTTACAGTACAGGCAATAACAATCAATTATTACACTAAACAAACAAACAAGCAACAAATAACTAAATAAATAAACAAACAAATAAATACATACATACGTACAATGCAGACATAGGCTACATAGCTAAATGTTGTTTGTTTAGAAAAGCTGGCGCAGCACACGTGTGTATATACTACTTCAAGCTGTTCTCGCGCTCTTCTCTGGATATAAATAAATATATAAACAAATAAACTCCGCTTGCTGTAGTTTACACAGGACTGGCGGGAAATATATATTGATACAGTTTTATTATATATGGTATGTGGTTTATTTTGCTAGGTTAACTGTTTGTGTGCTGTTTAGCACTCATCAGCGCATTCAAAGAGAGAGAGAGAGAGATCACATCAGATATACGGTTCTTCCACCTACATCTCTTGATTTTTCCCTGGTTTTTGCTCTCCTCTTTGATTCAAATATGTTTTCCCAGCATCCCTCAAAGTCTTCTTTACTCTGTTCCTCCATTTGTTCATGTCGGCTCTTTTTTTGCAGAGGATTTGCCTTTTAATGTCCTAAGCGGACATGAAAGCAAGTGGCTTCTCCATTCTTCTTAGTGGACATAAACTTTTTTTCCGTGTGCCACTATTTTAATGTTTTAAATGCAGACTTTTGGACACGGGGAAATAACCCCAAACTTAATCTGCATACAAAGTTCACATACACAATTAATGTCACATGGTTATCTCATTAAAAATATATATATTTTGGACTTATAGGGTTGTTCATCACACGCAATCAATTATTGGAGCTAATCTGAAAACACTAATTTGTTTAACTAAACAGGTGACTTATTTTATTGATGAGATAGTGTATCATTTATTTGTCAACAGATGTGTTACTATAATGTAATTAGTGATAAAACAAGTTACTGGTAGCATTTTTAGCACTGTTGCCTCACAGCAAGAAGGTCACTGGTTTCAGTCCCAGTGGGGTCAGTTGGCATTTCTGTGTGGAGTTTATATGCTCATGTTAAGTGGGTTTCCCCCTAACCTCTAGGTGCTCCGGTTTTCCCCACAGTCCAAAGACATGTGGTAGAGGTGAATTGGGTTCTGGAATATGCTGGATTAGTTGGCAGTTCATTCCACTGTGTCGACCATTGATAAATAAAGTACAACAAATGAATGAAAACAAGTTACTGCACTGACATTTTGAATTGGTCATTAAACAATGCGCTTAATAAGTATGTTAAAAATGTGTCTGAATTTATGAATCAGATAGCGATCAATCATTTAATCGTTTTATTTATATCACTGTACTTATTCTCATTCTAAAACCATGTGAATCATTCTAAAACCAGCTAATTTAAAAATGAATCTAGAAATAAGTGACTAAATCATTCTTCAAATCAGTTTGTTCATGAACACCAATTTGTTTCAGGAGTAAGATTCGTTCAGCTGATTCAGTCAAAATAATTATTAATTAAGGAACTTTTGAGTTTATGAGTGAGTCATTGAATTATTCACCAAATTAATCATACAGAAGATTACATGAGTAAGATGAAATTTAGTTTCTTTATTTTATTTATTTTTTGTTTTATTTAAATTTTATTTTAATAAAATTATTTTAAAAATAATTTTCCATTATTTTCCACAAGCCTCTAAAATCATTAATGGGGAAAGTGTTTACTAATGTTCTCCAGAACATGTTTTGATTCTGCTGATTAGCAGTTTGGCTGATCTTATTATCCCTGCAGTATCCAGCGCAGCGCTGCATGCTCTGCTAGTGGCCATTGCAGAATGTCAGAGAGACAGAGAGCATGAGGAGGAATCAGACATAGCAAGAGCTGGGCACTAATTACCTCTAGCCTGCCGCCACTCAAGTGCCAACATCTGCTGCAATCAGGCCAGTTCTGCTCTCAGCCGAGGAGCTGTTGAAGAGAAAGCCTCTCAAGAGTCAACAAGCAGTCAAACGGCACCAGCTCTACACTTATCTCTCTCTCTCCCTTTACTTTAAAGACTGCACTGCAAGGACAGCTAGTTTAAAGGCAAGAGGAGTTGTAAAAAGTGTCTATGTGAGCTGCATGCATTTATGAGTATGTGTGTGTGAGAGAGAGGGGAAAATTGTGTGCATATGAGCCTTTCAGTGAGTTGTAATCGCCTGAAGCCTTGTAGATACGGCTCATGTTACATTTGCATATGCATTTAACAGCCTATTTATACTTGTTAGTGGCTTGTGTTAATGGCGAGTAAATTCTGTATAGCAGCCATATGCTCTATTTACTTGCTTAATAAATGTTGCTGGATTTTTTTTCCCTTCACATTGAGATGGTATATGTTGGCACCATTTTTTATGAGAGCATTATATTTCCTAAAGCAATTGTTTCCCAAAAAATAGAAGACTATTTATTCAAGTTATGCTATTTAGACAATTCATCATTAAAATATAGCAATATTAGTTCAAAGACACACGCAGTCTTACTCCTGAATGACCAAGATTTGAGTATGTTTGTTAAAGGTGCCCTATAATGAAAATCTGGGTATACCAAGGCATAGTAGAATAATAAGAGATTAGTAAATGGAAATGGGCAAACTGTGAGCCTCAGAAACAACAGTTTCCTTGCATAAATTCCCCGAATGTAAAAGCGAGGAGGACAACGGGCCAATCAGAACACAAAACAAACTGTGACGAAACTCATGGGTGAAACCGCATTTGCATGTATGCCTACTTTAGGTCATTAATCTAGACCTGACCAGCAGCCGCATCATCAACAGCTCACAGACTCATACAGTATGTAACTCTGAGATCATTAAAGGGCCACGAAACCCCCCTGTCTCAGCAGGGTATTTTCACACCTACAGTCTGAAAAAGCTCAGGAAAGTGGGTTGGTCCAGCTCTGTTGAGGTGGGAGTGTCAGGGGAGGGAAAAAAGGAAAGTTTTGCATAAAAATGGGATGTTCCATTTGGGCATGCGCTGATTTTCAAACAGGCAACACACAAACACAGACGCAGGGGGAGAAAGACAGTGACTGTTTGCATTGACATCAGTAATCTAATTATATGCCAAATTATTTATTTGTCGACTTTAACTGCAGTTTGGAACTTTTACTTTTACTCAGGAAGATTTCCTGCGTGTCCCTCGTGGATATTAAATGTGAGTAACTGCTGGAGGAGTGCAGATTTAATGGAGTGTGTTAGACCGCACGGCGTATGTTAGAAAAAAAAAACCTCCGCATTTCTCGGTAACTTTGACGCCCTCGGTAAGCAGCGTCAGAAAGCCGTGTGTATATACACTATCCTGTCACAACACGACAGTAACCGTTTGATTAGGGTGTTTATATGTTTACACTCGGAGAGCAGCATTCTCTCACTTACCACATCTGTAGAGACAGGAAAATCAACACCAACTGGACCGCTGCTGTTTTTTGAAAAGGAGACGAGCGGCAAATTGGGATTTCACCATTTCCAGATGCAGAAAGCTCTCGGGTAAAAATGTTCCTTACAAACGCATTTCTGTCGCGTGCGCTGTAATCCACCGTGAGTCCAGCTGCGCTCTCATAGCGGGGAAATGAAAGCAAAACTTTCGTTGGAGCACGTTTATTAACACAACGCTGGCGACCTGTGTCTGCAAACAATTCTTCTTCTTCCACTTGTTGTCCAAGCTATCATGCATATTAATGAAGCTGCGCCGCATACACAATAGAGCGCGCTGATTGTTTTGAACCAAGTCTATCTCATGAATCAATGCCGCTCGCTCAGTGATGTCACGATGCACTTGCAGGTACAGACATCCACTCTCCACGCTGGAATACACGCATGGATCTCATCGGCGCAGCTTCAAAAATTCGTTTCAAACTGGAAGAACGAATTTGCTCAAAATAACGCAAAAACAACCAATTTTCACTTTTTAGTGAAATAAATGTGTCCTAATAGTGTTAATAGCAGCGTGGGACACATATATGACTGTCAACAGCTCAAAAAATGTGTTTTTGGTGTTTTGTGACCCTTCAGTCTGCGTTTGATTAGCCAAACGTTTTATAGTGAGAAAACATTGATAGTTTCCTTCCCTTAGTTATTTTTAAGCTTATATTTAACCAAATTCCATTTTTTGTTGTCTTTGTGTGCACGAAACTTGTTCAAAAACGCTTTAGAAAGCAAAATGCAAGATTTGCAGGTTATACATTCATTCACCTCAACTCTGAAGAGCCATAAGGTACAACTAAACTGTATGTTTAGTTACATCTTTTGTTCATTTCTCATGTTCTCATGTAAAACTTGATGCGTATGTTTCAACAAACAAATGTAGACTGCTGAATTGTGTCAAATCACTCAGCTCAACTGTCATCTGTTCATGCAGAGGTTGATACTAAGTCCTGGCTGTTTTCTTTGACAATGTAGCTTCAAAATACAATGCGATACATCTCTATCACTCACTTTTGTCAAATTTTATTATAATTTAGCCAATTTAACAGATCTGGTGAGCAAAACAGGTCAATGTTACTATGATGGTCTATATTTGACCATATTCAGCATACATCATGCTTTGTGTGTGTGTGCGTGTGTATGTGTCTGTCTGTAAGCTGCAGGTCACAGTGCAGCTCATTAATATTCACGACACAATCCATATATGGTCAATCATGGACCTTCTGTTTCCAGGGGTATCTTATGGAGTAATAAATGAGTATATAAATCTGTTTTTTGGAGATGTTTTGAACTTGCCGAAGCCATAAACCTGCTATGTAGATATTAGAGAACGATTTAACTTTTTTAAACCATTGCAGTATGTGGCACTTTTAAATGCTTGGCTTGAGGTGAAATACAGCAACAAACATTTTGTCAGATTTTTTAGTAAATTACATGTTATTTACTTTTCTTGTCTACTCAGAATTGGGAGAAAATCGTGATCTCTTTAAACAAAAAACATTGTGTTTCTCAAATTTATCCCAAATTATGCAGCCCTACTTGTGTTTCTTTGTGACTCGAACAAAACAGAAGATATATTGAAGAAAATTGGGATACCAAACATATTGATTTCCAATGTATTTAAAAGTGCTTCCTTTATTAATCGCATAAATAAACCAACTCAGCACTTTAGGAAAATAACTTTGGCAAATCGGACTTTGTTTTGGAGTTAACCTCACACAGTTGGCCTGGCCTACATTATTTTATAATACCTCCTCTTTTTACTTTAGTTAGCATCTTGACTTCCAAGTATCCACATTTACTTCTAAGGATTCAGGGACTTTCTGGAAGTTTTGAGTTGATTTGAGACAATTCTTTGATAGAAGATGATTTGCCGTTAGTTCTTTTCTTGCTCTCAGGCTAAGCTCTGGCATAGAGATGTCCCGGTTTCCAGACGCCCGTGGAGATGTCCCCTGCTGTCGTCCCTACATGCCTCACTTCCAAACATTAACTTTATAATGTTTGAAATGTTGCATGCCGATGCAACATAACTTTTGTAGTTTTGGGCTTCTGTAATAAGAATCTGCGCCTGAAGGTTGTGCTCATGACTTTTGTTCTTTGTTGTTGCTCTTTTTTTATCCTTAATCTTAGATTTGGACGCCATTGGTGCAGACTGGCCTCAAATAAGATGGTTAAAACAGGCCTGCTCTCTCAGCCCAGGGTATACTGAAATAAAAGCTCAGCCTTTGGATGAAACTGACCTACAAAACATTTATAGACAGTGGTTGTTTTGTTGTTGTTACTGTACCCGATGTGTTGATGGCATGGTGCATGGAATATTTAATAAAATAGAAATACATAACAATACCTGATGACCTTAAGGCTCCCGAAGGACTATATTGTTCATTTTTGTATTGTCATTTTACAACTATATCTGGAAATTTACAGAGGACGCAGACTGAGTTGCTGCCCGATAAGCATATAATCGTACATGTCATAAACACAAGCCATACTTAATATTAAGAACTTTAAACTAAAACTTACATGACTTTGTCTTCAGTTTCTTCTGTTGTTCAGTCTGTGTGATGTGTTAACTTTTTTAAAACTGGTGTTGTGCAGCATAATCAAAATTAGTACATACCCCGCTTATGAAGTTGTTTAGCAGTTAAGCACATTGGGAAGTTTTTTAAGGCAGTATTCTTAAATTAATAAGATCTAGAAATTAAATTCCAACATGTAACAGGATCATTGATAAAGGGGTGTATGATCTGTTTCACTGATGTCTTTCTAAAACACTAATTTAGCAATTACTGTACATAAGATGTGAGATATTCATCCAAGTTTATTTTGTGCTGTAACTATTAGTAATGCTCAGATAGGCTATAATAAGGTTATAATGGCTAAAATAAAGACATAAAATTTGTTTAAAATTAAATGAAGTGTATAAGTAGCCCTGTATTTGTGGTACACATGCATTTTCAACAAAAAATATTAATAAATATGTGTAAATTGCATAAGGATTATTCTTAACTAATTATTTAACCTTTTTGACTTTTTGTTAAACAAGTGTCAGTGCATGCATGCATGTCATATAGACATAGTAATAGAATAGGAGCCCAATAATTGTAACGAAACAATGTTTACTACCTTATTTTGTATCACAAACACAAGCACTTTATAATCTTCTCCTCATTACAACAGCACCATAAACTGCAATGTTTGTTCCATCAGGTTACTGCAATATTGACAATATTGAATTTCTTTAAGACTGACAAGACTGTTTAATTAAAAAATGCAGTCAATAAAAAAACTAAAATTATCCTTCTGTACCAAAACCACAGTGACTTTCAAAACTGAAGTACTGTGCTGTCCTTTTTGTCTTTTTCAATACACTTACAACATTATAATACTTAACATTACATTTTGAAATAGATGCATTGATGTATTGTAATTGTTCTTATTAAATTGTTGCACCGTTTTCATTTTTAAATTATCAGAATTCTAGTCAATCTAGTTAATTTGTGATTACCAAGAATGCCAGTCACAGAATCTGGAAGTTAATTGTAAAAGTAAATAGAGTGCATGACTTTCATGTGTACATGTGAACTTGTTTAACACAGTGCGTTTTCCTGCTTCAACAGTATAATGACATTCTGTAATTTCCAGCAAATTAAATTTGATCTGTAATTTCCTCTAAATTAAATGCGGACATGGTTTGTGGAAAAGCTGATGGTAGGTCATAAACTCGATTGGGCGTCTTTCTCAGCTCCAGCAACCCTCCACAAGTCTGAAGGTTTTATCCCGGCTGATAAAGCCATAATGTCCGTCCATACCATCTGATCTGAAGGGCATAAGCCTGCACTATCCACAATCCCATCCTGTCCTGCTCTCTGTATGCTTTATTATCCAGAAGCAAAGCTCCATAGGGATTGTGGTGGATTCTGCCTCACGGCCCTTGCTGGAGATTGGTATCGATCAGGGATTGATTGGGTGAACTCCTCGTTAAGGGGATGTCGAGATGAAGCTGTAAATCTGCTGAATCATATTTCAGAGGCTGACTTGCATTGATGCGGCCCACCGGAGGGTTCTTTAATTGGTGGGCGCCTTCAGCTTCTTTCCTGGCTTGCATTGTTTGGATAGGCAGGATTAGCGTTCCAGGGAAATTCAACTTTGATTAAGATATCTGAAACCACACTGGAGATACTACAGTTAAGCAAGCTTTTTTCTTCCTAAAGTTGCTTCTCACCATAATGAAGTTGAACTAATAGATGACCCTTGTGGCAAAGTGCAAAGACGATTTGCCTTCACCTTTCGAAATAATATATCCGACTTTTGCAATTTAGAATTGGAAGTCAAAGGATACTCCATTATAAGCTATTTGGATTTAGAGTTTTTATGTGACTCTTTTTCTTTGAGAGAAATGTAGTAATGCATGGTTGATGAAGGGTATTGGGGGCACTTTTGCTGTCACAAGAAGCGGATATGTCTGCTTGTGTCTGTCCTCTGTTAGCTGTGACTTCTCAACCTTCAATTCAGGAGGAGCTGCTTTACAAACTTTAATAGAATAAAGACGTGCTGTCGGTGGACTGTGACTGCTCTAAAGGTGAGGTCGCACTGGTCTTTGTTCCTTACCCACTTTTGGTCTTATACAAACAAACATAGGAGATGGCAATCAAAGTACACAAAGTACAGTTTGGTCAATTTTGACCTTATGTGTATGGAAAAGAAGTATGACTAGGGAGGTTGTAAACATCACTGCACGACCTTGTTACTGAAAAACCTGGCAATATATGGAAAGTGTAATTTACAGGACTGAATAAGTCATTGGAATATGGAAGGTCATGCAAAAGTTATGGGGAATATAGAATCTTAAAAAGGTCATGGAAATTACTATATAGTGAATATAAGTAGTTATAAATGCTCACTTTTCTTTTGTTCAGAAGTAATATTGTTGATTGTCTTCTGTTTAAATGCTTCTTGGGAATCATTTTCCAGTTGTCAAGTTTGAAAATAATATTACAGAAATTATTAGATTTTTTATTTTGATTATTTGAAATTATTTATACTCTTTCCAATTTAGTAGATTATTGAAAAAGCCAATGGCCAGAAAACCAGCTTATGCCAAGTATGTAGTAAATGCTTTTCAGTACTACATGACTGTCTTCGCTGTCTCCGGCGAAATTAATCCAAATGCGGGAGGTTTATTAAACAAGCAGCCTACATCAAACACAGGCAGAATCATAAATCAGGCGAAGTCGAGCAAACAAAGAGGCTGTCTGAAAAAGCAAACAAGGAAGAGTCCAAAATCCAAAAAGCAGTAGTAAAAAATGGCAGGCAAAAAGGTTATAACACAATGGCTAACACAACAGCAGGAAATCGCTTGGTAAGGCAGTGAAACTGGCAATACTTTGCAAATAACAGACATAAACAGTGTGCTTATACATGGTGGCTACTAGTGATGGGTCGTTCTTGAACGATTCGTTCATTTTGAACGAATCTTTAATATGACTCGGGAACGACGAGTCCTCTCAGGGAGTGATTCGATCATCCGCGCATGCGCACATTGCGCACAGATGTGCAGGTTTCGTTCATTTTTCAAGTCTTTTAATTCATTCATCACGCGAAAGACAAAAGCCAATCATATGCATTTAGAGCCGGAAACAGATTTGATCTGTTCACCTCCCGAGTCCTCGGTCCGAGTCGTTCAACACGTGAAAGACACAGAAGCCAACCGTATGCATTTAGAGCCGGAAACAGATTTGAACTGTTCACCTCCCGAGTCCTCGGTCCGAGTCGTTCAACACGTGAAAGACATAGAAGACAATCGTATGCATTTAGAGCCGGAAACAGATTTGATCCGTTCACCCCCCGAGTCCTCGGTCCGAGTCATGTCTCTTTACATTTTGTCACGTGATGAATGAACCAGAAGACTCGAAAGGTGAACTAGTCATGGCTCCTTTCGGCTCAGACTATGTACATTAGTTGAGATTATATGGACTGTCCATGTGACGTGAACGAACCACTGAAATTTGAAGACATGAAGAGATGAGCTAAACAAAGAGGCAAAAATATCTTCATAGACAAAAGAGCAGGCAAACAGTGAATGATTATTTTCTCTTATAGCATTCTATTAATGAGTTGTTTGTAGTGTGATCAACATTTGGGCTAGTTGTACATGTGTTTGGAAGCAATTCGTAACAGTTTAATAATATATTGGCAAATTGAACGAAATGAACGAAATGACTCGAAAAAAGATTCCTTCATCTCGATGAACGAGACTTAAAGATCCGAGTCAGTAAAATGATCCGAACTTCCCATCACTAGTGGCTACCAGGAAGTACCACAGAAGAAGCACCCAATCAATATTCGGGAGAGAGCTCCCTCTGGTAGCGGGTGAATGGTCATTCATCACATTCGTTACAAAGTGATAAAATAAATAATGTAAGAACACGCATGAATCAGTAGTTCTCACATGAGACTAGATCTATCCATGACTGAAAAAAAAGAAAAATACTGCAAAGAAAAGAGTATAAATTGTCCGTACTTTCCCATTAGCTTGGTTATTACCAAGGTGAAGCAAGTATTTTACGTTGCGGATGCCCTTCCAAACACAACACAATACTGGGAAATTAAGCAAATCTTTTCAAACCTTTAAAAAAGTACTAAAAAAAATAAAAGCCAAATGTGAATTAAGTGCATTTTAATCACGTTGTTGGAGTGGCTCACTGTAGTATTGGTAAGCTAGTTATCATCAGTGAAAAACAGTGGGTGTAAAGTTCATGCAATATTATTACATTCATCAAATGTGCTCCCATCTCCCATTACTGGCATTAACTCTTTTCCACAAGTCCAAATCTGATCGAATTTGTATTTTATCAATTTTATTTTTTGTAGTTTCCATAACTCGTTTGTCATGCAATACTTTAAAATGTGAATTAATACAATTTGATGGAAACCCAGCTATTGACTTTAAGTAATCACTGATGTAATCACTTACTACTTAATACTGCATTGACATAATTGTTAGCTAAATGGGCAAATGCGTGCAATATGACACACAGACACAGTGTTTTAAAATTTTTACTAGTATACATTCAGAAAGCTTATATTACCAGCATTTATAGTAATAATATAAGCTATATAAAGCTATAAATGTATATAGTAGTTGCGTTTGTTTTGCAGTGTTTGTTCTTTTCTCTGTTACGTTCAGGGCAGGTGTGACGAAGACAACGGGGCGAGGATCCAATTGCAAATTATTTAATAATAAAAACAGTATGGCAACTTACAAGGACAGTTCAAAAATCGTAGTCAAAACAGGCATGAGGTCATATGGCAGGCTGCAGGCTGGATAATCAAACTCACAAATGCTGTGGTCAAAAACACGGAAAAGACTGGGACAAAGAAACGCCGTTGCAAGTCACTAAACAGAATGTAATCTCGCTACAGGGATTGAGCGTGTGCTGCTTATGTATTGTGTGTAATCAGTTGTGATGATCCGCCGCTGGTGTGTGTGCAATCAGTAGTGATATGGAGCAGGAGTGTGTGTGTGTGTGTGTTGCATGACCGGAGTTGTAGTTCGTTAACTGGCTGATCTGTAGTTCCCGGAAGTGTGAACCAGCGATCTCTCCTCTGCCAGATCGTGATCGTGACATTCTCAGCTTCAGTGATATGAAGTTTTTTTTTAATGCCACTCTTGATGCCACTGTTAGCCAACTTACATCCCTTTAGAGATCCTAGTAAAAATAGCTTTTGGGGAAGCAGACCTGATATCTAGTTTCTGTGATTGATTTCCTGTAAGCGGTCCTACCAGCTGCAAAAAGCCTTATTGTCATTCAAATGAATGAACACCAGTTGACCTCCAATTTCAGGCATTTGTTGGCATGTAAAAATCTGAGCTAAATCGTATCTTGCATTAGAATAGTGTGATTGATTGAATGATTAGTTCATTGGTTGGTTGGTTTGTTCAACATGCAATCTAGACTTCGACATCATATTCTGTTGCCATCTAATTTTTTTGTCCTATATATAGTGACTATAGAATATCTAAGTGAGTGTACCTATATCTGTTCTGACCACTCTGTTGTGTAATTGACCATCATGGCCATATTGAGAGCCATCTAATCCACATGAAAACACTTGCTTGATGACTCGCTCACCAATTACACCAGAGTAAATCATCAGCCTCCCTCTTCTGCTAAATCCACACAGCCTTTAAATCCTCATCACGAATAAATTGTGTAATGACAATGAAAAGGAATACATGAGATGAGAAATGCATGAAGCTGTATTTGCTTTCCAAGAGCACAGCGTCTTCTAATGTATATGGGATTAGCACCTAGCTTTAATGTCACACTAGTGTGTGTGTGGTCCCTTGAAATTGGAGATGATAGACTGAGCTCTACAGCTGTATTTAACAGTGTGGTTGCGCTCTTTTGCTCTCTTTTTCACACCTACACTCACACAGGGGAGCGTGTGAATCTCTAAAGACTAAAATGGTAGCAGTCTGTGCACAACACACTGCTGTAGAGAGAAGCGCCAGTGGCTCGAAGGTAAGATTTAGCACTTTGTGAAATGAGAGGCTGGTCTTTTGAGGAGTAATTGCACTCGGAGCTGTTTTGCCTCTGTGCTGCAGTTTAGAGGGAGGAGGTGATAAAGGAGGGAGGGCAAGTAATGGAAAGAGGGATAACACACACGCACCGAGACTGACACACACACCATGGTGCAAATCAGAGCTAATTTGAGAATTACTTCCAAATGCCAATGCTTTGAAATTGAATTCCCAAGTTTTAATCGAGTTAAAGGAATAGTCCAGGATGTAGTTGTAAGGCTTGGTTGTGTTTTTAGGATGCAAAGCAATGTGTGCTCATACTTCATATATCGTACTTTAATTATATACCTTTACTCAGCTAACATGAAAACGACTGTCACATTTTCTGGTTCCTCCTCAAGGGGCTCTGATTGGTCAGCTAATATAATGTGCTGTCATTCGTGGATTGGCATGCGCTGTGCCTCTGCTGTGTAAATGCTATCAGTCAGAGTAGCTGTTAGCCATATCAGTTTGAGCCTGAATCAGATAGAAAATAAAGAGGACATAGCTGAACCTGTGCTTTCTAAAATAAAATCTGACAAGTGTCTTTCACAAATATTCAGAATAAGCATGTGTAAGTAATATGTAACGTTCACCACAGTTTATTTCATACGAAGGGAAACCGACTGCATAGATAGACACTGCACTCCCAATGAAGATTGTGAGTGTTTATAGGGGTTTGACGCATAAATATGAATTTCTAGCTAAATTGTTATTGGTGCCAAACAGTATTTCCTGTTGTTTACAGCCTTGTTTATGTCCTCACTACAACATACCTTTAACGCTAGACACTATGCATGTAATATATCAATTTTAACAAAACAAATACTTACAGGTTGTGGCTCACAATCCACAGCTTCTGCTATTATGGCTGCTCCCGTCTTTGCGGAGTTTTTAACCAAATCCAGCACTGAACTGAGAGAGATTATGGTAGCTGTCCATTGTCAAATGCTAGCCATATTTATATTTTTATAAATCACTGGAACAAAATTATAATTAAATTGTAAGCACTTCTCTCTTTGTGTCGTGTCCTTTGGAAGCCCAAATACAGAAACAGAACAAGCCCTGTGGAAATAGCAGTGTTTGGGCAGCATTTTATAACATTGCTATAACATTGCTATAACATTGCAGTGCCTCTGGTCACGCCCCTTCACTATGCGGGGTGTATGCGCATGATGAATGCACGAAACCTGAAGTGATTGTGATCTCACTAGCCCGGATGTATTATTATTATTATTATTATTATTATTTTATATATATTTATATATAATTTTTTTTTTTTTGTAGTCCCCAAACTTTGTTTGCAGTGGGCTTTGTTTAGCTAACTCTGTAAATCGCAATGTCTTCCTTTGCATTGAACTTTGAGCATCTTACATTCAGAGATGTTATGTACACACAGCTACTTTACACACCAACTAAAGTTTAAAATATGATATTGTAGTGAAGCACTGCCTTTTAACAAATAGAAGTGCAATTTAGATCTCGGGTTTGAAATTGAGATGGGATTTCATAGAGATTGTGCATTGAAATTACAGATTTCTGCTTTTCTTTACTTTTTTTTAGTTCAACATGCATCTCAAAGCTTTTATTTACTTTTATTTCATTTGTTTGTTGGCTCGTTGGTTTATTGTAATTTTGATATGTTGCTTTTTGTAGTTTGTAGTACAAAATGTCATATTATTTGTTTGTTGGTTGGTTAATTTATTAATTAATTTTAATTTATTTGGTTGTTAGCGTATTTATATTAGCATTTTATATTGTATTTGCATCTTTCTAGAATGGCAACCTGTTCTTTGTTTTTTTTTTGTTTTAGTTTTAGACACACACGCGCGCACACATCTTTGAACAGGAGTACATGAGAGGTGACAGAGACCACTCTTGATGAGGGTTAATGTGAATTGAGGATGTGATAATGGCCACTAAATTGCCACACTCCTCCTCTTCTCCTCACAGCACGAGATGTCAACAGGCAGTGATATACTTGTGTATTTACACATTTCTCAGCACCCTGTCCATCCTTCTCGCACACTATTACAAAAATAAGTGAAGGAGGGAGAACACCATTGCTCTTATTTCTTCATTACTTCTTCACCATATATTTCTCTCTCATCCGTCACTCTCTATCCCTGCCCCCCCAATCAGTTTCCTATTTTTTTCTTCCATGCCTCATTTTCTCTGTGGACTTTAGACTCGGTTGTGATCCTGGAGTGAAAGCATTTATAAAACGCTTGTATGACTGCAGAGATGGATCAGGCCGTCACTTACATTCAGCTCCGCTCAGCAGAATTACATAACCTCCCCAACTGGACCTGTTAAAATGGAAGTTTCCCGTCTGTGACGATTGATCTACTGTATTTACAGTGTACCATGCCCATACAAAGAGGAGTTTTAGGAGCTCATAGGTCCTGATAAACTCTCAGTAAAGTTCTTTTTCATTCTTTATTAACCCCATGGAGTTTATAAAATCTTTGAGATGTCTTGACATTTGTCCTTTTTTTTTTACATTTTAAGGGTTGATAAAGCAGATTGAACCCATTAAGCACAAATTGTCCTACAATAAAACAATATGTAAGCTGGATGTATATACTATTTTGTATTTATTTATTTTTTTGCAGAGATTTTCTTTTTACTTGTTTTTGCTTTAAGGTCAGGATTTTAACTCAGGCCTGAAGCACAATGCTGCTATATATCGGCGTATTGTTTACGAGGCGTATTGAAATCTTGCTGAAATAAGGCTAGAAAACATGTTCACAAGGCATTGGAGTATTGTGTATGGTAGACATTATTTTTCAACAGCATTCATACTTGTTTCACACTTTGAGATATCAAATTCCTTCCCCTAATGTTTATATCAATGTGAAATGCAACTGTGAGACAGAGTCCACAATATACACAATATAAATATAATCAAAATATAAATATATAGTGTTTCCCCCCCTACCGTTATATTAGAGGCAACCCAAGTCCCCAAGTCATTCAATGTTCCTTTCCTACATAACATGTTTATATTTAAGTTATTTATTTTGTGTTAAATGATTGCATGTCGTTTCTGTCTTTATATGAATGCATGTTTACAATTCTCTGCTCCATGTACATCATACATGGTGAAATCCCACTCAGATGCACACACTTAAGCAAGTACGTTCCCACCATCAGAAGCCAGATAAAAAGTCACATGACTCCCATCAACAAAGTGAAAATCAGGAGAGAAAAAAAATCCAGAACCTGGAAAAATATAAATCTACAGTAGCTTCCCATGGCCATGCTATGAGTGGCATCATTTCCATCAATGTGAACACACAGACTAAGTATTTATTTTTAAACATTTGGTTTCATTTTAATCTGGACTAAACATGTCAGAAAAATGGCACTCTGATTTTTAAAATTATTTTAGGCTGCTTGATACATCAGTAGAACAAAACAAAAAACTAAATTTGGTGAATGAATGCATAGGAATTATATTTCCATTATACAGTACTAAAAAATGCAAGTGCATGTAATAAATGCATATAATTTATTGCTATAAATATTATGTAATGCTCTAAATTGTCCAATATTGTCTTTATAGAAATGGCATTAATGCTTTGTGCATATTGAAGTCTGGTTTTGTGCTGGATAAAATACAGTGCAGTGCAGTGCAGTAGGCCTACTGTAACATGAAGTGAATTTTGACAATGGAGGTGCGAATCCATATGCAGGTTTATTAAAGGGGTCCAGAGTGTATTTTTAAGGCTTAATTGTGTTCATGGGGTGCAAAGCAATGTGTGCTCATGCTTTACTTCTAGAAAATCAGGTTATTTTTTCATATATCTTACTTTGATTATATACAGCTTTTCAGCTAACATGTAAATATTTCCTAGTTCCTCCGAAAGGTCTGCCCTCAAAAGGCTCTGATTGGTCAGCTAACATGGCAGCGTCACTCCTCTACTAGCACATGCTTTGCCTCTGCTGTGTAAATACTGTCAGTCAGTGTAACTGTAAATGACCTTTCTCAAATGCTAGCTATATATTTTTATAATTCTCTGGAGCATAATTAAAATGAAACTGTAAGCACTTCTCTCTTTGTGTCGTGTCCTTTGGAAACCCAAATACAGAAACAGAAGAAGCTCTGTGGAAAGAGAAGCGTTTGGACGCCGTTTTAGCCTTCTCTACTATAACATTATCTGTAACCTGAAGGGTTTATGACATCATTAACCCAGATGTATTTTTTTGTACTCCCCAAACTTCATTTGTTGTAGGCTTTGCTAAACTAACTCTGTAAATATCTCCCTTTGCATTGAACTTTGAGCGTATTACTTTCAGAGATGTTGTTTATGTTCACACAGATACATTACACATTAGCTAAAGTTTAGCATATGCTATCGTTCTGGACCACCCCTTTAAGAATAGTCAGGCAAGCAACAGTCAACACAGGGCCAAACAGATGTATAGATGCAAATACAGTCATGGTCATACAACAGGCAGATGGTCAAAAGGCAGGCAGCAGACAGGGTAAAACAAACAAAACAAAGCAAGGCTCAAACACGGAAGGCAAGGCATGGCAATCGCGTTGTAATGTTCACAGATACAGATTACAGATACAGATACAAAACTCAGCAATGAAATGTGTGTGTGTGATCCTCCGGCTGCACCTACAAAGTTGATTGACGGAATAAATGAATTCATCATATTTGACTTATTTGAAATTTTTCTCACTTGATCCTTTTCAAGTACGATGCAGTAGACTATATAAGGTTAGTTGTAAACACTTAAGTTTCTCTCAATGTTTCCTTTATATAAATTACAGATACCAATGTTTCTTGAGGTGAAAACCCGAAATTAAGCATTAGGATGTCACAGCAACACAAGAAATGACACAAATATTGCTGGATATTCTTAGAAAAGATGCCATAAAATCAGTCAGTTTAGGTTGCAGTAATCAGATATATTTCCTGCAAAATGTCCAGATAGTTTTCATTCAGAGATATGTATTTGATCTCTTTTGTGCTCACAAAACAAATTCCAAACAACTTTAATGTCATCTTGATGTTGTTCGAAATGATGCTAGACCAGTTTGTTCTTCAGCTTCATTTGAAGTATGTTGATCTATAAATGTGACTTAACTTCTTGCACTCACAGTCCTTTTCCGCCCAACTTGGGTGTCTGGAGGGTCTTAGCTTTGCACATTTCCCTCTTTGATAGATCAGTAAGCTCATGATTAACATGAAGGAGTCAATCAAAGTGAATTTTTTCTCAAGTTTATCATAGATCTCTACACTGATCTTGGTCTCTCCTTCAATTTTGATGACAATGTCACACAGTCCTAATTAGCACTCAGATGCTCATTCTGAGATGACATGTTCAGATTACAAACAGTCTTTTGTCTTTGATCCTAATGTTGCTAAATGTTCTGAAATATGAATTTGGGTTTGGACCAACAAAATGATGCATTATTGTTTGTGTAGCATTGTAAAAATGTTGCTTCTGTTGCCAGAAAGTCTAGATCTTTGACCTTGTTTCTAAGTAATGTTTGAATCTTTTTGATGGCTTTTAACATTTTTTGTATTTAATTATGCCATATTTTCCCTCCTTATTTTCCCTCTTCATAGTGTGCTGAGTACAGACTTTATGCAGTTCTATTAATATCAAAGCAATACTAAACTCAATAACATTAACTAGTACATTACATTTTTACCAGCCTTAATTCAGTAAAGGTAAATTGCTTATATTACAGACTATAAAAGTTAACTACTTTTTCAAGCACACGTTTTTCAGCGCTTAAATTAATGCAAGTTAATTATAATTAAGTTCAATTGTACAATGTTGCATTTTCAAATAATGCATCATTAGCTATGTTTCCATCCAAAAATGCGAATGATTATGCGTAAAACTGGATTATCGCTTAAAAGACATGCGAATAAAGCAGCGTTTCCATCCAACGAGTCAAAGCGGACAAAAACGTCACTTTCTGATTAACTGGTGCCAAATATCAACAGTAAAAACGTCATTTGCTGCAGTAGGAGAAGCTGCATCAATCTTCTCTTTATTTAATAAATGACTTGTGCCTCAGAAGGCAGTTCTGACACGCAGTGAACCCGCGGTAGTGTTTGAAGGTGTCAGACGCGTAGCACAGGTGCTCTTGATTCTGGAGGTCATTAATAATAAAATAACACAACTACTTAAATGGTAAGGCATATTAGAATGACCAAAACAACATTTCAGATGTTTTACGATGTGCTCAGCCTGCTGATTTGTCCATTTACACATATTTTTATCATCACATGATCTTTTATAACACAATCACATGACCTTTTTTTTATGCACATACTGGAATTTATACGGGATAAGTGTTTCCATTGCAGTTTATGCGCATCTTTTCTCATCGAATAAAAAGTTTATCCTACTCAGTTGTGCGCATACATTTTTTATGTACATTTTCAAAATGTATGTGCATCATGGCGTTTCCATCAAGCTTTGTTTATGTGCATATCGAAAATGGATGGAAAGTTGGATGGAAACGTAGCTATTGTTTATTACAAGCAGGCCCGTATTAAGAATTCAGAGGCCCCTGGGCACAATGTCTTGTAGGGCCCCCTACCTGGCCGCAACCCTATAGTTGAATTACAAAATAAGATTAATATAATATTCTTTTTAATGAAATTAATCTATAATGTTTTGCCCACATTGAAAAAATAAATGATATACAGTACATATATTTTTAGTCTACAAAGATTTAACTTATTTTTAAAGCATTTAAAGCATACTTTAGAAAAAAGAAAATACTAATAAAATGAATGGATTTTAATATATGCATATCTTTAATATATGCTCAAGTTCACTGAAGCAGTACTAAAAATATATATTTAAGGGTATTTTTAATGTATATCTTCGAAAAACTTACAATGTTTATGATTTGGATATAACACCTCTTTAATCCAGGTCTATGAATCTGAGTCTTCCATAATACACACACTTATTAATGATTCCTACTTGTCTTCCTCGTGATGAATAGTATGCAAAATCTGATATGTAGTCAGAAAAAAAAAAGAAGAATGTGTTTATCAGACTCTGCATTCGAACAGGGTTCACGATTGATCGCATCAAAACATGTTGACATGCGCTTTACGAGCTACGTCACTCACGCTGCTGGCAGTTAAGCTCTTTAGTTTTGTTGTCTAAGTCAATCAAAGAGTGATGGGTGGGAATCACTCAACTAGCTTATTCCAACGATGTGGACTATTTGCACTTAGCCAAAATAGACACTCCAAAATCTGCATTCTGACCCTAATTATAAGAGAGTCATTTTTAAAACATTGTACTCCCCCCCCCCCCCCCCCCCCTAAAAAAATTAAAGTTCACTGTGGGGAAGCATAAAGTTGTAACGTTGTTCAGCAATAGGACCAAAAAAAATTATATATACTTTGAAACCGTTGTGTAATTAGTTTGTCACATGGAGCACAGTAAATGGTCTGTATGAGCTTTTAGTCCATTTTCTGCCAGTTTGCAAAAAACGCTTGAGGAAACAGCCCACAATTATGCTTGTTTAGAGCAAAGCAACTTGGTTGGAGTGTGGTCTTTTTTTTGAGACACCTTGCTTTTCTGGTGACAAAAGAGCTTCATTTTCTGTCTGTGCTTAGAAAGTAAACAGGTTTTTTCTGTTAAAACCATGCTGGAATGAGCCGGAAATTACACTCTCTTATCGGCCAGAGTTATTGTGCATCATTTTGGAGAAAGGCATTGTGAATGTTTACAATGACCCGCTATAGATGCCTGTGTGCTTTTGTCACCCATGCAGAGGGTCCCTGTGCTACCCATTCTGTCAATTTGTGTTCAGACAGTGCCTTTTCATAGTTGTGAAAAAAGTGCTTTTGCTCTGTTCTGCATCCTTACAGGCAGTGGATAACGAATGACTTTAAGTGCACACAATCAATTATCATCATATAATTGTATTGCAGTCTACGCAGAGATGTTAAAACACCAGCTGTTTCCAAAGAAGTTTAAAAAGCATTGTTGAACTAAAGATTAACATTGCGACCACTGAATTTTTAAGGCTTTAACAGGATAAAAAGGAGTAGTCAAATCACAAACAGTTTTTTTATAAAGGTTAATATTATTATATGAATGAAGCATTGTTTAATGGTAGCTAAATTGATGGTAATTTTCCAGTGTGCTATTGGTTTTGTGTCTAACCAGTTGGGCATGAATTTATATCAATGTTTCCCATTTATATCAAACAAAGCCACATCAGAATTAGCCATTGTTCCAAAATTATAGCTGAATAAATCAGTGATTTGAATGATTTAGTTGAATAAAAGATTTAATGACTCATTCCTAGACATTCATTTGTCACAAACAAAGAGTCTAAACAGTCCCCAAAAGATTGAATGGATCTTGCCAAACAAAGACAAGTGGCCTTTTTCTCTATTCACAGTAATTGGAAGCAGTGGTATGTACAGTATAATGTTAATATTTAGTAACTCTCTCTGACCACTAGACATTTGCGGAGCATGTCCGGAAAATATCAAACCAAAAACTGTTTAGAGTGAATTTTAATTAAAAAATGTATGTATTTCATCATAATGTAAGCGGCACATTTTGGCTGTCTGGAATTAAGAGTCACAGAATGCTATTGTAATGCATACTGTATGTTATTCTGCAACTTAACAATAATGTAGGTGCATTTGGCCAATTTTTCGTTATTCTTTTAGTTATCTTTATAAAACAGTTCATAAACTGAAAATGAATGTGAATATTTTATGTTCATATCTGGAAGATAGTACACTTCCAAAGAATAAGGTTGTTTAGGCTGTTGTCAAAAATTGATTGTGAAATCTACATGTACTGTAGTAGTTCTCCCAAACAAAATGTAACAAATCAAATCCAATAATATTAATATATGTTAATATTAATACAGTGGGCATAATAGGCACTGAACACGTCACCATTTTTTCCAGAAAGCATGTTTGTAAAGGGGTCGTTGACTTGAAATTTTCCCCGAATGTTGGTAAAATTGAGTTATGGGTAACAAAATGAAATGATGCAGAGCAAAATTATTAAACACCTAAGGGTGGTGTAGAAAGGCAGTGAAAACTCAGACAGCAGCTGAAATCTCTCAGTAGTTTTTCAGCAACC
This sequence comes from Danio albolineatus, assembly GCA_903798035.1. Taxonomy (NCBI): domain Eukaryota; kingdom Metazoa; phylum Chordata; class Actinopteri; order Cypriniformes; family Danionidae; genus Danio; species Danio albolineatus. Next base: position 3,118,804 of record CAIGQQ010031933.1, read on the forward strand.
ATCTGACCTTTGTCATTGTAAATGAATACCAGCTGCTACAGTTCAACATCTACATTTCCAAGATGATGAAACTCTCAAATGCTTTCAGAGAAAGAAAGCCAAGCTGTAGAACGGTCCAGCCAATCACCTGACTTGAATCCAATATAAAAATCAAATTAAAGGTCAGATTTGATAGACGACAACCACAGAACCATCAATATTTTACACACTGTTGACGTCTGTGAAAAACTTACACCTGAGCACTGCATGTGACTTCATTATATATATGAGAGGCATCTTTACACTGCCATTACAAAAAAAAAGCCTGTTATATAGATTATTGAATATATCTCAGTAGGCCAGTACTTTCTTTTTATGTCGTTTAATTCTTATTACACAACTCATTTTTCAGAATTTTATTATTTTTATTTTTTTCATTTTTATCTTTGAATTTTTACCAAAGTCTGGTTCAATTCTATGTCAACAGGTCCTTTAGAAATATCATTCTCAGGAGGAAAAAAAAACAAAAACGTGTGCTCAATGCTTATTTTCCCCAGTGTATACAGTAATAGGGGTGTCAGGGTTCACAAAATGCGTTGTTTGGTTTGATAAAGCATAGTGATGTCACAGTTCAATGTTTTCAATAGTGCAAAAAGAGATTTATTTATTTTTTTTAAACATGATCTTTTCTTTAATTTGAATAATGGTGGAGCTCTGCTTGCTTCTTAACAGTATAAAAAATCAAAAATAAATGGACAAATATGGGTTAAAAGTGTACTTGTGTGTGTGTGTGTGTGTGTGTTATAGATATGTAATAGTTTTAATCTTCTATTGGGTTGTAGTTACATCATCGTTTTTGTATCTAACTGCTCTGATCTCAGTGAGTCTGTATGCGTGCATTATTGGGTAATTGGTTGATTAAAGGTTTGAGTTATTACATGAGCCTCAGAAGACATAAATCAGGATAAACCCAGGGGAGGTGTCATTGATTAAACCAGCCTGAGGCGGGGAAGTTCAACCATTACCAAACATCCTTGTGTGGGATGTTCACACAAAAGAATGATACAATAACACTGCTGTTCAGGAATCCCTCTCAGGAGTGTGTTACATTTATCCTAATACACTGTATTCTTTGAGTACACTGAAAAAAA
>CAIGQQ010031933.1:3124933-3142755 GCA_903798035.1 Danio albolineatus
ATAAAATCTTTGTTTAAGTTGATTGAATGTGTTAAATGTAGTTGTACGGACTTTTTTATAGATTTTTGCTGAACCAACAAAAAAAAACAAGCAATTTCAACATTTGTCAAGTTGGAGTTTTTACAGTGTACTTAACAAACAGTGATATATGTTGTCTCTTATATTCTTTCATTCTAGTGTCTATCATCTCATATAATGAAATCATTCCAAAGCAAATCAATATTTCACATCCGTTTATTTATTTGCTAAGTAGCTGTGTAATTAGCTGGATAATATACAGTAAGCCAATCATTATCGCAGATGAAATGTCTTCAGGATGAAAAAGTATGTGTTAGCATCAGGTTTTATTGTGTGACCAAGCTGTTCGCGCTGTAAATCCTGCATTGTAATTAGGATCATATCGGAATTTGTCTTGTCTCTTAAATTCATGCTTACAGTTTAATACGTCTTATTTAATTGACTTTGTTGTAAGGAAGGAATCATTGCACAGCCCTCAAGATGTATTGTATTCAGCTACTTCTATGTAATTGTTGGTACTGCTGTTATCATCATTGTATTTATATATTTATTAAAATGCACGAGGAGAAATAGAAAGTCCTCTAGTCACAATTTGTCTCATAATTACACAATGCATTGGTTGCATTTCTTTGGCTGTGTTTGTTTGTGTGTTCATGTGTTCATTTTATTGGGGTTTGGCTTCACATATTGTAAGTCATTTCTCATTTACAAACCTCTTGTGGAAATGGGTTGTGAAATATAAACTCAGAATGATGTGGAACAAAGACAATTGCAAAAAGTATACTGAAAATTCTACATACATACACAGATACATACAAACCTACAGTACATACATACCTACTGTGCATGCATACATTCATACATACATAATGCACATACAGTACATACACACGTTCATGTATATATACATAGTTATATACAGTACATACTGTACATACATTCATACAATCATACAATACATACTGTATATTCATACTGTACATATAAACAGTGTATTGTACATACATACATACATACTGTACATACCTACATACATACTTTACATTGCACATACATACATACATACATACATACATACATACATACATACATACATCACGGGGTGTGACACTGACAACGGAGATGAGGATCCAATCACAGATTTATTTGAAAAGTCAGCAATGCAGTGGTCAACAGGAGCAATCAGATGTTTACAGGAATCCAGAATCGTAGTCGTAGTACAGGCAGAAGGTCAACAAGGGTGGTAGCAGGCAAGGATAAACAGGCATGCAAGGCAAGGATCAAAACACAAATGAAGGAAAGGAAACAAAGGAAACACGTTGTAATGACACATACAGATAAAAATACTCAGCAATGACTGTGTGTGTTAGTGCTGCTTATGTAGTTCAGTAATCAGTCTAGAAGCAGCTTCAGCTGTGAGAGTCTAATGAGATGGCGAGTTGTAGCAGGTGTTTGTGTGTGTTGCATGACTGGAGCTGTAGTCCGTTTACAAGCAGATTTGTAGTTCATGTGTGTGTGTGTGTGTTAACCAGCGATCTCTGGCTGTAGATACCGTACATACTTACATACATAAATACGTTCATTCATACATACATACATACATGCTGTACATACATACTGTTCATGCATACGATCATGTGTGCATACAGTACATACACGCATACATACATACATACATACATACATATTCTGTTCATACATACATACACACATACATGCAAAAATAAAGCTATCAACACAGAATTCCACAAGATGAAAAAAGTCCAAATTGAACTTAAATTTTTAGAAAAAAAATCATAATTGCAATGTCGTAATTAAAAAAATCGACCAAGGACCAAATTCATTTTTAAAATCAACAAAGCATATCAGTGCCATACACACATAAATACGTACAAACATACAACAGCATGTGTCCCAGGCGAGCATTGTTTACAACATGTGGAGGTTAATTATGCAGTTTATGGGCCATTTACAAGCCCGGGCCAGTGTTGCCACAGTGTCCTTCTCACCTCTTGAAGGACTTGTCAGGGAACATAAACCATCCATGCTCTGCTAGTTTCTTTTCCTTTTGACCATGATACACACACACACACACACACACGCGCACACACACCACGCACGAACATCCAAATACAGCCACGGGTGCTTTAACAATCATCACCGTGACTGTCTTATGAATCAGCTCCTAACATCCTGCCACCCTTCACCTTGACTTCCTGTCATAAGCCATATTTCCTTCACCCTGTTTTAATGCACATTTTTGAAGTATCACATCAGAAACTCAAGATGTCAAGGGCTCCTATCATGCAAAATCAAACTTTGAAAGCTGTTTGGACAAACTCATCAATTTTGGTGGGGGTTTACAAGGATGCTAATTTGTACAATGATATGGGTAATAACTAGGTATTACAATGTTGATGTGGTTTATAAGGATTTATATGTCTTCATTAGTCAAAATCTTAGTAATACTGTACCATACTTAATGGGGGTCTTTTGACATGCAAAATTTGCCACAGGTTTCCTGTGAGGATTGGGTTTGGGGATAGGGTAAGGTTATATAATAAGCAGTTTTTGTAGAAAGCATGCCCTATGCAGAGTCCAAATAAACCAGTGCGTGTGAGTGCATATTAATAATAATACAAATCAATACACATATATTTATATCATTCTTATATAGCATCACATATATAGCATTCATGTACTGTAGGGCCATTTTCGTGTTTAGCTAATTGTATTTAGGGCATCACGGTGGCGCAGTGGGTAACACAATCGCCTCACAGCAAGAAGGTCGCTGGTTCAAGCCTCGGCTGGGTCAGTTGCCATTTCTGTGTCCATATGTAATTTGCGGTATTGCAACTACAAATGAGACCAATATGCAATAGCCAATCAGTTTTCTGTTATTGAACACAGTGAGCTCAGCGAATGTGACGTTATTGCTGTGTTTGAGAGGTTCGCTTTGGGTGCATGCTAAATGACTTCGTCTGCCGGAGCTCACAAATTTTTTGAGGCTCGAGCAAACAGTTCACGATGCACCGCACGTTGAATATGAAGCACTTTGAAGAGATTTTGTCTGAAACAGGTATGACTGTACAGACATCTTTATGATCCGTTCATGCATGATTATAGGGAGAACCAGATGACCAATAATTCATGGCTAGAAATTGCAACAGCTGTAGGATAAGGAGGAAAGTTTTTGGAAAAGTTTGGAAAAACCTGAGGGATAAGTTTGTTAAAACAAACAAACAAACAAAAAAGAGCGAGAGATCCAGGTGGTTTTAATATTACAGAATATGTTTTTCCACCATTCATAGGTCTAACACTGAGGTATAAATTGCAGTTTTGAGTTTAAAACAATTGAATAATTACAAACTAAAATTAAGTAACAAATTATGTCTTTGATAAGTGGAAAGGAATATTAGAACCCTTAAGTTTACAGTACACTGATGCCCAATTTCTAGGCTATCTGGTGATAATGGTCAGTAATGTTGGACCATTATTGCCTTTTTAGCATATACGTAGGGGACAGAAAATAGTGAATTCATTATTTGTTAAGCATTAACTCTGCATTAATAAACGTTTGTAAGCAGTTAATTCCTGCAGCTACAAATGCTCTATTCTTGACTTATAAGTACATTTATAATGTGCTTAATAATTGTGTTTTCATACTTTATTAAGGATTTATTTTTCATTACTAAATTAAGTATCACATTATTTACAAACCATTTGTATTTAAGAGTAGTTGATGGTTTTTAAGATCATTTAGAATGAGTTAGTAAGCGATTAATAAACTATTAAAATCGACATTTATATATTGTATAATTCAGGCATAAATTAATGATTACTATGTATGTTAATAAATGCTTTATTGACTCAACTTCCTGCAGTTTTGTGACCTAATCTAAAGTGAGGACTATTCATGCTTTATAAATCCCTTATAAATGACAGTTAAAGGCTTAATATCAAATGAACAATATATCTTTGCAATCCTATCTAAATAATAAAATTACTGTAAAGTTTAAACATTGCTGAATAACAGGAGTGTCAAAATACAACATAAAATTGGATAAAAAAAAACTGAATAGTAATTTTATTTTAGATTTGCAAAGATTTATTTTTCATTTGATACAGTTTCATTTGTGTACAGTTGAAGTTAGAATTATTAGCCCCTATTTGATTTTAAATATTTCCCAAATGATGTTTAACAGAGCAAGGACATTTTCACAGTATGTCTGATATTTTTTTTCTTCTGGAGAAAGTCTAATTTGTTTTATTTTGGCAAGAATAAAAACAGTTTTAAAAATTTTAAAAACCATTTTAATGGTCAAAATTATTTTCAATAGTCTACAGAACAAACCATCATTATACAATAACTTGCCTTATTACCCTAACCTGCCTAGTTAACCTAATTAACCAAGTCAAGCCTTTAAATGTCCCTTTAAGCTGTATAGAAGTGTCTCGAAAAATATCTAGTCAAATATATTTTGTGCTGTCATCATGACAAAGATCAAATAAATTAGTGATTAGAAATGAGTTATTAAAGCTATTGGGTTTAGAAATGTGTTAAAAAACTCTTCTCTCTGTTAAACAGAAATTGGGGGGGGGGTGATGAACAGGGGGACTAATAACAGGGGTGGGGGGTGGGGTGGGGGGTTAATAATTCTGATTCAAATTAATAGAAATGAATAAAGTCGTCTATGTTCTTTTTTCCTGTTTCGAATAAAACTGAGCCTTTTAAGGGCATCTTTTATAAGGGATTTATAAAGCATGAATAGTCCTCACTTTAGATTACGTCACAAAACTGCAGGAAGTTGAGTCAATAAAGCATTTATAAACATACATAGTAATCATTAATTTATGCCTGAATAATACAATATATAAATGTCGATTTTAATAGTTTATTAATCGCTTACTAACTCATTCTGAATGATCTTAAAAACCATCAACTACTCTTAAATACAAATGGTTTGTAAATAATGTGATACTTAATTTAGTAATGAAAAATAAATCCTTAACAAAGTATGAAAACACAATTATTAAGCACATTATAAATGTACTTATAAGTCAAGAATAGAGCATTTGTAGCTGCAGGAATTAACTGCTTACAAACATTTATTAATGCAGAGTTAATGCTTAACAAATAATGAATTCACTATTTGCTAATGCTTAATAGATTAGTCATAGCGTGTAGTTATTAAAGTGCTACCAAAAAAGTCAGTATTTTTAGTAAGTGTACTTTTTAGATATTAACAAAGCAAGTAATGCATGGTTATAAAAATCATTATAATCATAATAAATTCTAAAATTAATAAAAATAATCGTAAAAATCTTGAATGATATTAATGATATGATGTATTTCCGGAAACAGTATTTCTGGGTTTCTTTTAAATGACAGGGGACGGTCAATATCACAGTGGCGAACATGTCAAGTAAAAAAAGCCTCGTTCGTTTCATGAAGTGCGTGATGCGGTGCCAGGCGAATGTATAAATCAGCCTTAAGATGTTTTTTTTTTTCTGTAGTTCAATGGTGCATCTAACCTGTCTTTAGATTTCTACAGTTAAATTTGAATAAATGTATTATTATTTATTTATTATTATTAAATTTAATATTATATTATTTTTATGTATCATGTCTTTAATTACATGTGTACTGTGTAAAATTTATATAAAACATCACATTGTCATTTAAAATGATGTAAATAACTTAATTTTGACTAAAATGTACTGTACTGTACATTAAATATACAATAAAACATGTAATGTAAAATACAATGTTTTAACAATGTAGTTACAATGGTATAGAATGTAATTACAATGTTATAAAATAATTAGAACGTCATTACTTAGTAATTGTAATGCCATAGTAATTACATCCAAAATAAATTTGTATTTGCATATGTACTGTGTAAATTTACGTATACATGCACAAATACTATACATGTAATATACAAAGAAACGACAATGACAATGTATTAGCAATATAATAACACTGTAATGACATAATAATTAAGTTTGTAATTACACTGTAATTAAGTAAGTACTGTGTATATTTATGTATACATCTATAAATAAAAAATACTGTACATGCAATAAACAAAGACACATTTATATTTATAAATATTATCTTGGCTGTCACTACAATGTAATGACATAGTAATTGCAATGTATCGACACAGTAATTGGACCCAAGATAAAAGTTTGTATTTACATATTACATCTCAGCTGTTAATGCAATGTTATAACAATTTAATTACAATATCATTACATTCAAAATAAAAGTTTGTAATTTTGTAACACTTTTTTTTCTTTAAATTTGTCCTCAGTGGGTAATTTATCACCTGAAGTTTATCTAAGATGGTTGTTTCCCCTTTCCCGAGCTTTCTGCGGGTGCAAAAAAAAATCCTTCACTGCAAGGAATATATCATGATTGAAATTTTTATTTATCTATTTATTCTGTCTTTCTACAGCAACTAATGCGAGAGCGCCAGCAGATGGCCAGCCGTCCATTTGCCACTGTCACAGTTGCACTCGAGGCTCCAGAAGAAGAGGAGGAGCTTCTGCAGGGCCAGGCAGATGTGAGTAAACGTGTTAGTTTAGGTTCACGGTTAAGTTTAAAAGTGTCAAGTTCAAGCATTTAATCTTAACACAAATAACTTTCTTAACGTAATAATACTTACACTTAATTATTAAATACAAATAAGGTAATGATAATATATATATAAAAAAATACAAATATATATAAATATAAATAATAATAATAATTCATTCATTCATTCATTCACTTTCTTTTTTTTTTTTTGCTTAGTTCCTTTATTAATCTGAGGTCACCACAGCAGAATGAACCGCCAACTTATCCAGCATATGTTTTACGCAGCGGATTCCCTTCCAGCTGCAACCCATCACTGGGAAACATCCACATACACTCATTCACACACAAACACTACAGACTATTTAGCTTACCCAATTCACCTGTACCACATGTCTTTGGACTTGTGGGGGTAATCGGAGCACATAAAAAAAAAATAATAATAATAGTCATAATAATAATAGAGGACAATGAATTAACTACATTTGTTACATAACCAAATTGCTTCAATATGGCACAAAAGTAAATTTGTAGCGATTTGTGGAACATTTAATTGTTCTAATTGTCCACTCAACATAAACATTTAAAAGTGTGTGTAATGATTCCTATTATTTTATGTGCCATCCTAAACACCTGCTGTTCATAATAGAATGCAATACTTTGCCGGGAATTTCTCAGAATTTTGTCCTCAACTTAGTTTGTTATTTTTTTACGTTATAATTAACATATACCATTTCACAGTGTAATAGAAAAGACTGAAGTACAAATAGACAGCCTAATAGAAAATATATTTTTTAAATTATTTATTCTTTTGTGTAGATTTCAATCATATCGAATGGCCTTTTCTAGGTTTTTAGTACATTTGAATTTCTGGACTTTTGTGCTGGACTTTAGACCAGCTTTTAGTTGGTCAGTGGTGCGGTCTTCAGTTCCTCAAAATAGCAATGCGCCAGCAATGTGCTTTAACACACCTTCTCTTTAGACTGAAACACCCATGAGTTCACAAAGTGGCACAAATGGATTTACTATTTAAACAATGTGTAATTTGCTGCATGAGAGTTATAACAAGATTGAATTTTAAAAAATAAAGATTGCTTAACACCAATTCAAGCAGCATTTACTTGCTGCTGTATTCGTTTTACCTTATTTAGCCAGACAGCGGCATCTTGATGTCACATCAACTGAATTGATTTCACTTATTTTCATGATACATAGTGAGATTTCATCTTATCTGCTCTGTTAGAGCAGAAAAAGATTTGATCTGTTCATTTCTCGAGTCCTTTGTTTTGAGTCATGTCTTTACATGCTGTCACGTGATGAACAAAAGACTCAAAAATCCAAAGACTCAAAAGGTTAACTAATAATGGGTATTTCAGACTGTGGGCATTGGTTAAGCTTATATCTCTTACATATTTTTTTAAAGATTCAGGTTTTTTCAATCACTGTTTAAATGCCATCTGCAATCACTGACCTCTTAAACATGTTTAGTTGTCTGTTATTTATTGGACAGTTTCTGTATCTTGTTCCACGTGCATCTGTCTGATTGGCTTGTGAGAGTAGAGTGTGTTGGAAAGAGCTGAGGGAAACATATGCGTGGAAATCTGGATGTGTTTTTAAAATACACTCAAGACTTTTTAAATAGCTGTGGCATGATTTGAATCGTACCAGATAACTGCTAATTGCTGGAAGAACAGATTAAGTGTTAAGAGTGTGCTAGACCTGCTGTGCTCAAAATCTGGACTGAAAAGTGTGAGAAGCATTCAGTGACTTAGCCGTCTTCAATGTTACACCTAGAACTCTTCAGGTAGAAACAACGTCTGCTGCACCACACTAACTGTTCCACTAATACTGCCCCGTATGTGATTTTAACATTTAATTAAATAGAAAAAATGTGCATTATAGAGATCTTCACAAAAAAAATAAAAATAAAATAAAAATTTCGAGAGTAGCTTGTGCTTATGATTGACTGCGGCAAGTCCCGCATTAGCTAATGCATGATCCACTACTCTGATGATTCCTAAATCGCTATAAATAACCAGAGTATCTTACCTTAGCCATCTTCGTCTTGAAGAATTCCCTTTCCGCCCCTACTTCTCCCCTTCCTTGACAGGGTGGCACGGAGGCTCAGTGGTTAACATCATTGCATAACAGCAAGAATGTCACTGGTTCAAGTCTTTACCTGACCAAGTTGGCATTTCTGTGTGGAGTTTGCCCGTTCTCCCTGTGTTTGTGTGGGATTTCCCCAGGCTCCAGGCCCCAGTTTCCTCCTACAGGCCAAAAACATGTAACATAAGTAAATTGACCAAACCAAATTGACACCACAGACGAGCGATTCATTCATCCATTCATTTTCTTTTCGGCTTAGTCCCTTTATTAATCTGGGGTCGCCACAGCGGAATGAACCGCCAACTTATGCAGCATTTGTTTAACGCAGCGGATGCCCTTCCAGCAGCAACCCATCTCTGGGAAACACACCCATACACACTCAATCACATTCATACACTACGGACAATTTAGCCTTACCCAATTCACCTGTACCACATGTCTTTGGACTTGTGGGGGAAACCAGAGCATCCGGAGGAAACCCACGCGACCACGGGGAGAACATGTAAACTCCACACAGAAATGCCAACTGACTCAGCCGAGGGTCGAACCAGCGACCATCTTGCTGTGAGGCAAACTTGCTACTCACTACGCCACCGTGGCGCCCCAGATGAGCGATTAATCAGCAATATTTCTCTCCATAGTTATTCATAATTTTCATTCACTATTAACAAGCAGGGGAGTCCTCGAGACCTACCTGAGCTCAAACTCACCTCTCGCCCTGCAAACGGGAGGGAGCCTCGGGTTCAAGGATCTCATGAGCTCAGGGCTCTCTCCCGGGACAGCATGCCAAACATGAAAATAAGATGGTTCTTGGTGATTTTATATAGTGGCAGTGAATAGTTGTAGGTTTTTAGATTCAAAATAAACACAAATCCAAATCAATAGCCATGATTCCAGGTGAAGCAAAAAGTTTTGTCCATGTGACAAATTAAACATTATTTACAGTATTACACGCTTTAATTCACAGCCTGGTCAAACAGTTCTCTGCATATGTATTTCTGTTGTAGTCTGGACGATTTTTATTGTGTAATAATTATTATAGCTGTCTCCATTAACCATAAATACTATCTTTTGCTAGTATGTATGGCTATTTAAATGTCTGAAACCTAAAATAAACGGTGCAGCAGCTTCATAGACTACCACTGACAAGCCAGAATGAGAAACACAAGCAACACATAATCATTTATACATGATCTCACAATGTGTGTTAATCTCAAAAGATACACAATGTTTAGGTAAATAGAATGTTACTCTTTTCAACTCCCAGTTTAACAGCCACTTACTTTCATATAACTTAGGAGATGTTGATGAATTAACGTGTAGTAAATCCAGCTGCTCCAACCCCCTCTGCATGGGGCTGGGGCTGTGGCGTGTCATAAACAAGATGCGTCTCCATGGAAAAGACATGTGTTCTAAATAACTCACGAAGGGGGGTTCACCCCTGCACCGTCCCTTTAAATGTTCTTTATGATTCAAATAAATCATTTTCATTTTAAGATTGGATCTGTCACTTCTATATATATAAATCACACTACTGATTTATTTTTTTTATCTAACGGTTGATCAGTCACATCATTAATTATCTAACTACATGTTTAACAAATGAAATGTCTTAAATGTGAGCAGCAGCAGCAAAAATAATACAATAAAATAAATAAATAAATATCCCTGCTTTAGTCTGTAATCCCTTCAGCTCTCTTGAGTTGCTGCCACCCTTTAAAAGACATGCAGATGTTTGCTCTCGTTTTAGCACCGATTCTCTCACTTTGCCTTTTTGACTGCAAGCTCTCTGCAGTTCAAGCTTTTTTGATTTTGACAACAGATGATTCTTCAGATGTCAACAATGATTGCCCTTTAGACCTGTCTAGAATTAAAAGCACGTTTCAAGGAGAAGTTAAACAACAACACCTTGTGCTTTTGTGAAATAAAGAAAACAAACAGTGTCACTTTTTGGAGTTTGTTTTTTACTATATATTTTTTATCAATCTAGCTGAGACGTCCCACAGAGCAAAATTTGTCTGGCTTCCATTCAAGGGCCAAATATGGAGCATATCTGGGCCAAGTCTCAGGCAAGTTAATAATCCTATAACTGGGCCTGAATTGGGCCAGACATATTGGTAAGCCACGACTACAATGAATATGATAAACCCATGAAGCATTTTGCTTTAGGTGTGCTATGGTCATGGTTTTACCCGAAGCGACCTGATTGGTAGAATTCTTTCTTTACTCAAAAATAATTTTGTATAAAAGTGGGTCATGATTAGGCATGGGCCGGTATAAGATTCTGACGGTATGATAACCTTGGATAAAAAATATCACGGTTTCACGGTATTGTGATTACTGCTTTAATATATATATTCTTTTTAAATGTCTGTCCAAAAGACAAAACCATTTTCCTCTCTGAACACAATATATTTTATTTTAAGAAACATTTAAAGTATTTTGTGGCAGAAAACATGTCAGGCTAAATAATGAAAATGAATGATTGACAAAAACACAGATGTCTTTACAATTTACACCTAAAAAACGAAGAAAAAAAAATGTAAATAAAAAATCTTACACATACCTTAGGAACGGTATAGCAGAAAATTTTGGTGGTATGAAAACCTTGAGTTTTCCATACATAACGCGATATACCTTGAAAACGGTTATCGTCCCATGCCTAGTCATGATACATCACTTAAGAGGCCCACATTTAAATTTTTAACATCTGATCTAAATACTACATCTGGGCCAGGTCTTGTGTGCCACCTTAAAGGAGGTGCCACCTCTGCCAAACCCGGGCCATGTTTGGCCCACATGCTGTATGCGCCTTCAGTGCCAGCTTTATGCCAAATCTGAGCCAGAATTCTTTGCTAACTGGGTTTGTTCCAAAACATGTAAAAAGAAAAATTCTAAATTTTAATTGTGATCTTTAAACCTTAAATGAAACTCTATTATACCTCAGCATTTGACAGCTATTTGATTGAGTCTTAAAATAAAAGTTAAATTCTTTATGGATGTCATGTAAGTGTTCCACAATAGGATCTAACGCAGTGAGTGAAATATAAAGCAGGTAAATCACCGGCTGCCGTTTGTTGGATATGCCATTGTGGCACATGTGATTGCAGCAGCCTCAATGACCTTTACTGCATTATAAAACAACAGGAGAGTCATTAGCATAAATCTTCACATCAGCGTCCATATAACATCCATACAACATAATAAAGCTGATGAAGCCACAGCCCAGAGCACCTGCACTACGCCAAAGCATATCTCGCCTTACGTGTTGTGCTGATCAATAGCGGCCCAGGGTTTTTATAATGCTGTGAGAAATAGATCAATTTCATATGCAGGGTTTTAATGTGCTGTATTTACCTCCTGTGGGCGTTGTGGAGATAAAGACTATTTATGACACTTATGAGCTGTCGGGCTGGAGGAAGACCATTATTATTCAGATGCATGCACAAACTCACGTACATATTCATGGACTTGGCGACATTAAAGGTGTAGATGCCACCATTCGAATTTAGTATGTGTTTTTATGTTTTGGAAATATGCTTATGCACATGAAGGCTACACGCATGAATTTATGTATGGATGTATGCTAAATGATGTTTTCTGTTTGTGTATATGTTTAAATTATATATTTTTTCCCTATACTTTGAAAGTAGAAAATTTGGTAGTACTTTTTAAGATTATTTGATTTAAAATAGAATAAAAATAAAAATATAAAAAAAACTTGTGAGGCAACCAAAGCAGTGCGGGCTCATTCTGATTACGTACCCTTATATACACTTCTGGAGATCGTAAAATACGGCCCTGGAGCTACGTTTTTTTTTTTTGCAGTTTTAATTTTCTTGAATCCACCTGAGGCTGCTGTGTACGAATTTTTTTAGATCTCAAATTTCTCTCAAGTGCCATTCGTGCCTGCTGTTCTCACGTAAATCCACCAGAGGCCGCTGTCGTCTGACTAACCAACCGACCGATACCCCCACCTCCACCCTCCTCTTTCCCTAAACTCAACCAATAGTGTTGTAAAAAGCACCGACTCACTCAATCACCCACTTCCCTAAACCCAACCGATTTGCAAAAGCAATCCAGAAAAATAAAAGCTTTTACGGCAGTCTGACTTTTACCACGTTTTCAGATTTTACCACATTCTCACCCTGTTGTTTACTTGTTTATTTGACTTTTTTTGGCTTTTGTTTTTGTCTTACCTGCTTTCTGGAACCGTTCTTCGCCAGACTTGAACCCTGTTGTCGCGGTCAACTCCACTCTGCATCTCAAGTCTGCCGACATATGTGTCAAGCTACCGGACAAACTGGTAACCAGAAAAACCGTCCATACAGAGTTAAGAGGTTAGCTGGTAAGCGTGAAAAGAAACAGTATCATAACGCCCCGTAGCGTTCGTTTTAAAGACAAAATGCAGCCAAATGTAGCTCTGGCTCCATAATTTGCGATCGCCAGAATTGTACATAGGGCTACGTTTTCAGAATGAGCCTATGTTGAACCGAATACTGCCTTCAAATTTTTTACTTAAACAAACAAACAATCAAAAAACAGCTGCCTTCTGAATCAGCTTCAGCCTTAGTCTGTCCTCTGCGAAAGCTTGTCTGTCTCTACAGGCATCAGTTACAGTCTGCACTTGGGCCAAATGTGCTGTTGATGTGAGGAAGCTGAGAGTGGTGGGAGCGATCAGAGAGATGACAGCAGTCGACCCAAACATCTGTTCACTGAGCTGTCTGTCTGTGTGTCTCTGGACTGCTCTTATCTAAACAATCTCAGCTGTTCAAACACACAGCGGCATCACTGGCAGCACTCATGAGCCAAAAATGATCCACTTGTTCTCTTTCTTCTCTCTATTTCTATTTGTCAGGTCTCGCTCATCAGTAGACAGCAGCAAACGACGCTCTAAACACATTCTCACTTTCTTCCTGCAGACGCATTTTCGGTTTTCATTTCATAGACAATGTTTCATAGTACAGGGTTGCAGCTGGAAGGCTATGCGCTGTGTAAAACATATGGTGATAAGTTGGCGGTTCATTCCACTTTTGTGACCCCTGATGAATAAAGGGAATAAGCCGAAGGTAAATGAATAATTGAATGAATTTCATGCACAACACTGAGCTGTCATAGATGGCTACCTGTGAAACTTAAACATGGTTCGTATTTGCCATATCCCATGGTCTGTTGAAATTCTTGATTCTGATTTGCTGGAAGCTGTACAATAAAATTGTTTGATGCAGTTAGCTCCAGTGAGTTTTGGTCACAGTGTGAAATAAATGCATCTCCCAAAAATATTAGTAGTAACCATAGCAACTCAGTGACAGCTGCCGGAGCCTTTGTTCTACTATGTAATCTTGAGGACAGCAACATGTGCTGCGCTGGGGAACCGATGTGGTTCAATTAAGTTGAATTAATGTTTATTTCTATAGCTCTTTTACAATGTAGTTTTTGTCAAAGCAGCTTAAAATAGACGTTCTAGTACATTGAAACTGTGTCAGTCCAGTTTTCAGAGTTTAAGTTCAGTTTAGTTTAGATCAGTGTGGTTTACCATTTAGTGCTGACAGAATATCTCCACGTTTCATCACATTCACAAATATCCAGTCATCATCCTTTTCTCTGTCATTAATGTGAAATATAATCTTCTGTCATCTTGTACAAGCATATGTTGACTTGTTAACCTGCTGCACCAGAGGGACAACACACTAAGAGACTATTTAGTTTCACCTGTCAGTCTTCTTTCACTCCAAGAGAACATCTGGATCAGTTAGTTTACAGAAACGTGCAGGATCAGCTGAACATGAGACAGGCCAAAGTCAGAAACTGCTGAGTGGAAGCAGGGAAGACAATGAAGACAAAAAGCTTCTAATACGGATAATAGACTGTGATCTGTGTCTGCACTTTCTGAGCATCGCCTTTCCACGTCAATATTAGACTTGACTGAGAAGAACCCAGATGGAGGTTGAATGTCCTCCGAGGGCCCTTTGACCTCGATGGACCATGAATAGCGCAGGTCAAAGTTCAGGTTAAGGATCAGTTTAGTGCGGTTGTGAGTTTTCAAAAAGTCTATTGAGAAATTGGAATTTGCTCATCTAGAACGAAAAGGTTAAGTGATTTAGCAGAGGGTTAACTATATAGGTTAAAAAAGCATATTGAGTTGTTGAGAGTTTTATCGAGTTCAGTAGACAGATGATAGAATCGATGAAGTAAATCAGAAGTTTAAAACACACAACAAACCCAAATCAAACAAAGAATTAAAACATCAAAGTCATATGAAAACAACAAATCATCCCTCTCAAAATAACAATGAATTCGTTTTGGCTTAGTCTCTTAAGAAAAAATTAATAATAAAAAACACAATCCAAAATCAACAAAAGAACCCAACCCAAAGAAAATAAATAAATTAATAAACTAGGTAACTAACTAAACAAATAAATAAATAAATAAATAAGTAAATAAATAAATAAATAAATATATAAAACATAGGTCAATAAGCGCATTGAGTTGTTGCTTTTCAACTGCTTAAACAACATTTTAAAAATGCAACATGCAAAAATAAGACAAAACTAAATAATCAAACAAGCAACAACAAACCTAAAAACATAAACAAAAAGCAAAACACACTTGAGAACAATAATGCAAAAAGGGCAAAAACTAAATCTAACAATTTCAAGAAAACTTAAAGGGCCACGAAACCCCCCTGTCTCAGCAGGGTGTTTTCACACTTACAGTATGGAAAAGCACAGGAAAGTGGGTGTGTCCAGCTCTGTTTAGGCGTTTTCTTACATGTTCAAACAGGCAACACACAAACACAGACGCAGGGGGAGAAAGACAGTGACTGTTTACATTGACATCAGTCAATTATTTGGCAAATTATTAATTTGTCGACTTTAACGGCAGTTTGGCACTTATACTTTTATGCAGGAATATTTCTTGCATGTCCCTCGTGACAAAGGAGACGTGAGCAACTGCTAAAAGAGCGGTTATAATGGAGCGTTTAATACTGCACGGCGTAAGGGAGCAATAAAAAATCCTCCCCATTTCTGACGCACTCAGTAGGTAGCGTCAGAAAGCCGTGTGTGTATACACTATCCTGTCACAAAATGCGACGAAAATTCTACACGAAAGTAATTGTTTGTCTGCGGTGTTTACATGTTTACACTCGGAGAGCAGCGTTTACAGTGGATCTTTCAGTCTATAATACTGTAGTGATGTTAATGTGCTGTAAACTCATTAACAGTTCTAATCATTTTGACTAAGGTCTGTTTTTAAACACTGAAAGAGTCCTGCTGAAGATACTAACTAGCTTTACCATCTGAATAAACAAACAAAGAGCACTGATCGCTTACCAAATCTGTAGAGACAGGACAATCAACGTGAACTGGAGCGGCATCTGTTTTAAAAGGAGACGAGCAGCAAATCCCGATTTCACCATTTCCAGACGTGGAAAGCTCTCGGGTGAAAAAAAAAAGTTCCTTACAAACGCATTTCTGCTGCGCGCGCGTGGGAGTCCAGCTGCGCTCTCATAGCAGGAAATGTAAACAAAGCCTTCGTTGCAGCACATAAACACAACACTGACGACCTGTGTCTCCAAACAATTCTTCTTCTTTCACTTCATTCTGTCTGGACACTGCAACAGGTACAAACAATCTTCGAAGCTATGCATTTTAATGAAGCTGCGCCGTATACACAATAGAGCGCGCTGATTGGTTTGAACCAAGTCTTTCTCATGACTTAATGCCGCACACTCAGAGACGTCTTGATGCACTGGCCAGTGCAGACGTCCACTCTCCACGCTGGAATACACGCATGGATCTCATCGGTGTGACGCAGCTTCAAAGATTTGTTTCAAACCCGAAGAACGAATTTGCTCGAAATATCGCAAAATATATGTGTCCTTATAGTGTTTATAGCAGCGTGGGACACATTTATGACTGTCAACAGCTCAAAAAAATGTGTTTTGGTGTTTCATAACCCTTTAAGATAAACCAAAAACAAACACACCTTTGCATGGACTAGCCTGATTTCACGAGGAAACGCAAGTATTCTGTTTGTCATCTAGTGGCGAATTCGTACAAATTCATACTAGTTTAGTCACATGAAAATGTATGATTTTAAAAAGGATGGATAGCACCCAACCCCACCCCCAAACCCAACCGTCATTGGGTGATGAGCAAATCGTACTAAATTTTACAAATGAGATTATACAAATTCATATGAACTAGTCACTAAATCAAAAAGTTACAAATTGCTATGAGATTGTTGTGCATAGAAAGACACATACCTGTACGCATAGACACACACCCACACGGTCACAGACAAACCAACCCACCAAAAAAAATGTATTGCCAGATTTGATCAAGTAATTCAAAGTGTGTATTTCCCAGTTGGTCTGAAAATATAAGCACATTGTTAACTATTTCAGAACGGCCTCATAAATGAACAGAGATATTGTTCCTTGGAGCTCAGCATTGCTCTAGTGCCTGAGCTCTGGGGCAGATGTAGAATTTATGAGCAGCTCATGAAGACCATTCACAGATCATCGATTTAGGAGGGGTTTTGGACAGAGATGAGAGGTGACAGAAATCAGCGTCATGACAAGACACACATTAGAAGCACAGAGCTAAGTATTATGTTGAGCTTGCTTGAAGCACTGAAAAGGACTCGCTTTGATTAAAGTGTCCAAAAGCAGTGAAAGATGACATGGAATTACCAGACAGATGAAGCTTCCTGTGTCTGCTGGTATCATTGATTTCACCATATGAATGTTTCAAGGTAAAATGGACCATTACTGTGCCCCTATTGAGACAAATCAAAACAACTGACTAGTTTACTAATAAAAAGCAAAATAAAAATCAAAAGAAGAACAATAACAATCTCAATAAAAAAACACCAAAACAAAGACTAATGAAAAAACAGAAAAAACAAACCAAACCAAAATAATGGCAGTTTTATATCAACAAAATCCAACAAAAAGGTAAAACAACAAAAACTACTGTACTAATTTAAAAGTTTACAAATTGTATTATTTTATTGTCAAGTTTCTACCAAGCAATTATAATTAATTAATAAATTAATCAATCAATAAATAAATAAATAAATAAATAAATAAATAAATAAATAAATAAAT
>CAIGQQ010031933.1:3142765-3156630 GCA_903798035.1 Danio albolineatus
AATAAATAAATAAATAAATAAATAAATAAATAAATAAATAAATAAATAAATAAAAAATTCTGTCTCATATTGCTTAGTTTGGAATATCCACAATGCTGAATGTAAATGCAAATGTCATGCGAATTAATTTAACAAATATATTATTTTAATAATTGTTATTTGTGTTAGTTATTCAATTTAATATTTCGTCAGTTTCTTTAAAGTAATTAAACTGTTTAAATACATTGACAGGGTGTTACGGTGGCCTTTGTAACGGAAGGTTCGCGTCCTGGCTGGGCTAGTTGGCCTTTCTGTGTGAAGTTTGCATGTTCTCCCTGTGTTTCCTTTGGGTGCTCCAGTCTCCCCCACAGTCCAAAGACATGCGCCGTAGGTGAATTGACTAAAACTAAATCTGCCGTAGTGTATGAGTGTGTGTGAATGCAAGAGTATATGGGTGTTTCCCAGTACTGGATCGTGGCTGGAAAGGAATCCACTGTGTAGAACATATGCTGGAATAGTTGGCGGTTCATTCTACTGTGGTGACCCCTGATAAAGAAGGGACAAAGCAAAAGGAGAATTTATAAACTAAATACATTGGTTATTAAGTTAACTTGTTGGCTATAATTTAATTATTTATTTAATAATTCTTTATTGGTTTAATTATGCACTTATCCACACCAAATCAAAGCACTAAATTAGTATCAATTCAATTCAATAGCAATTCTTTATCATATGAAATGAAGAATTGCCATCAGATTTGATCCTGGTTATTGACAATCTCTGTTTCCATCAGGAAAGTATTTTGCAGTCCACGTTTCACTGGCAGTTCAGCCAATATTAGTTAAAGAGAGTCTGGGAAAGAGCCATTAGCTCAAGAGCTGCTTCAATAGTCTTATAGACCAGGACTCATAAACCTTTTATCAGTCAATCCATTAGCAGTCTAATATCTCGATGTTCTGACTGTACCTGAGCTCTCTGTGCTCAGAAAAGATAAGAATGTGTAATTACTATGTTGACACACACTGTTGATGGATATGATATATAGTACAAAATGTTTGTTCAGTGCAGATAAGAGACACTCGCGTGTTGTTCACTTGTGTGTTGAAATAGGAATAAGTAAGTGACGTTCAGGTGAAACGCTAGTTAAAATGATTTTTTGGGTCATTACTTTTTACGATTTCCATGATGGTTGATACATTATATGTTTATTTATAAGAACAACAGGAACATTGTGTTTGAAAGACTTAGTTGACAGACACATTGCTCTGATCGTAGGTGACTGCTTGACCATCTGCTTTGGTTTGTCTGTTGGTGTGTCTGAACTGATTCTAGATGGTTTGATGGTTGGTTGGATGGATGGATGTTTAGATGGATGGATGTTTAGATGGATGAATGGATGGATGGATGGATGGATGGTGACTTGCCTCGCATGTCATGATTTTGCCAAGTATGATACGATCCTGGATAGCCATCTACTGTATGTTGATCCTGGAACATCTTTTTTTTTTTTTTTTTTTGAAAATGTAATGCATACCTATTTCCTACCCCTAAACCCAACCAACTGTAAAATATTCCCAAACTCAGAGGGGAAAAATAGTTGGATAACAGTCATGTAGAAGGGCATAAACCTAACCATAAACCTAAATTTACACATAAATGGTATACATATCCATTATACATATAACAAAAATATTTATTTGTTGTTATCAACATCAACATCAATAACAACAACAACAACAACAACAATAATAATACTAATAATAATAATAATAAGGATCAACTCTATTTGACTGTTCCACGGTCACGCTTGAAATGTCGAGGTGATCGAGCCTTTTCAGTGGCAGCTTCAGGCTTTGGAATGATCTTCCACTCTCCGTAAGAACAGCTCCAACCTTTGAGTCTTTTCAAAGGTCACTGAAAACTCACTTATTTTCTTTAGCTTTTAATCATGTGTTGTAAATTTATGTATTTTAGTTCTGTGAATGTTTGCAGGTGTTGTATGTGTTTTTTATGTACAGCACTTTAGTACCCATTGTGGTTTGTTGAAAGTGCTATAGAAATAAACTGAGTTGAGTTGAGTTGAGTTAATAATAATAATAATAATAATAATAATAATAATAATAATAATAATAATAATAATAGGGATGCATTTTAGGTATCCAGTTAAATTGTCTAATAAAAAAATACAAATAAAATGAATAAATAAAAACTGCACACCTTCTCACCTACCTACGTACCAGCGTGATTGCTTGCTGTCTTACTGGCACTTACTTTTGTACTTTTTCTTACTTTGTTAAAACTTTAACTCATTATTATTTGCTTACCTACCTACCTACCTGTGATTGTTTATTTAAGACCAAATTCGTTCCTGGTTCTGGTCAATAAATGGGATTTTATCCTGCTCGATTTCAGATAAAGTACAAATTGCAGCCATTTTCAAAGAATTTCAAGCTTCACTAAATCTTCAGAGCAGTTTGCTATAGATTTGAGGGTGACTTTATTTCGTAACCCTTAATAATAGGCCCACCAAAACTATAAACTAAAAACTGAATAACTGCATCTATAACTGTAGATTGTTTATATTTATGGAGATACGCTAACTTTCATAGCTGTTGTGCAATGAAGATCAATACTTGGCCGGTAGCAGCTGACAAACAATCTCTGAATGATTGTCATTAGAAAGATAATTGATCTCAGAGTAATCACACTCTATAATGTGTTTCTTCATCTGTCTAACCTGAATTGACACCTTGTTCATTTCTCGATGATGTGGTGCTGTGTTGGAAGAAACTGTGATTTCTGTCTGCCCCAGAGATTAGTAATGCTTAAGAGTTAAACCCTCGTTTGTCAAGGAGATTCAGAGTCTTAGGTCAAAACCCCTGAAGGAGCCTGTCAGGAAAAATGCTTTCATCCAAAATGCTGCTGCTCGTCAAGAGCGTCCCTGCAAATCCTGATTGCTTCACTCTTAGCCTGTAAAGATCAAAAGGTCCCCAGAAAGGAAATAAAGAAACATTTGATCCTAAAGAGTATTCTTAAAATTCTCAAAGACGGTAACATTCTCCGAGAGAAATGCTATGATATACTGAGTCTACCTCTATGGATTTGGCAGATGCTTTCATCAAGAGAGACTTGTCATGCATTCAGAGCTGAACCTGTGACCTTGACATTGCAAGCACTTGCTCTGTTCCTTAGCTGTTTTCATTTACTGCTATCAGTCTATGCTGGCTGTATTTAACTGTATATCTATTATTGACAATATACTGTATATCTGCAGTCAGATGATCCATCTACATGTTACAAAATATGATAATGTTTTAACTCCTAATAAATAACATTTTATGAAAATGAATGCACAAAATGAAAGCTCTCATTCTAACAAAAAATGCTGATATTGAAACTATATACTAACTGTTTTTTAATTTTAATATTATTATTTTATTATTGAGTGGCATGGTAGCACAGTGGTTAGCAGGTTGCTGGTTTGAGTCCCGGGCCAGTTGACGTTTCTGTGTGGAGTTTGCATGTTCTCCACGTGTTCGTGTGGGTTTCTTCTGGGTGCTCTGGTTTCCACTATAGGTGAATTGGATGAACTAAATTGGCCGTAGTGTATGAGTGTGCGTGAATGCTAGAATGCATGGGTGTTTTTCAGTACTGGGTTGCGGCTGAAAGAGCATCCGTTGTGTAAAACATATGCCGGAATAGTTGCAACCCCTGATAATTATTTATCATTTATAATTATTTTTAAGACACCCAATAAATTGTTATTTAAAGGGATAGTTCACTCAAAAATAAAAAAGTTTGTCATCATTTACTGGCCCTCTGCTTTAAGTTTCTTCTTTCTGATGAGCAGAATTTTTTAATAAAAGCTGAAAACTGCTTGCCACTGACTTTTATAGTATTTTCTCCCTACTATGAATGTCAGTGACCACCGTTATCCAACATTTTGTTACATTTCATATTCCTTTTTGTTCAGTGGAAAAAATAAACTCATAAAAATCCTAAAAATTGAAAATAATAAAATAAAATCTTTGCATTTTTATAAAAACAAAACAAAACAAAACAAACAAACCTCTGTTTAAGAACTGCAACGCAGCCCAAAAATGGGCATTTTAAATCTATATATCACTTTTCTTTGATAGTGATATATAGACAACTTGGTTCCATTATTTTAGGTTTTTAGTTGTTTAAACTATAATATATACACATTTATTTAAGCTGTTTTTGAAATTTTCTTACCAAGGCAGTTTAATTCTCAAGAAAACCACTTGCATGTATAAAATGTGATACAAATCTGCCTGAATTTTTACATTCCTACACTTTAAAATATTGTGCTAGTTTATTTCAACCCAAATTTGTGTATATACGGTACAGAGTACAGCACAAAAATAGAGTAAAATGTAAAATAGAGCAAATGGATAGTATATAACAGACAAACCCAGCCACGGGGTTAAACTCTAAGCCAAATTAGTGTTGAAGTAACCCAGCATTTGTAAAAGCCTAATATTCATCCATTTAGATGCTGGTTGTGCTAACAGAGAAGTGTGAAACAGTATAAGAATAAATTGAAGGCAAGGCAGGGAGATTAAAAAAGAAAGAGTGACAGAAAACAAAGGGGAAAGACATGGCGGTCTGCTCTATCTTCTACAGACAGAGGCACTTTACACATAACCGTGATAAAGGCTCTTTGACAGGCTTTAATCTGCGCTCAAATATGTTGTTTTGCTGAGCTTTATTTTTGCCTAGACTGTAAGTAATTATGTTGTTCATCAACAACAGATGTCTCGGTGGCAGGCGACACGGCCCTGGGTTGAATTTGCATCTTCTTCCATAACTGGCACGGGGCATTCATATGTTGAAACAGGTTGCTTTCGCACCCATAACTTTCTGCATCACTGAATTTAATTTCTCTCAGTACTTCCTTAAACTGCCTCTGCCTCTCCATTAAGAGTTTCTCTTATTTCCTAATGACAGCTGTGTTCTTTCTCTCCCTTCGCATTTTTTAATCAATAGCTTCATTCGCACAGAGAACTGAAAAAAAAATCAATATTGGATTTGGAGCAAACAGTTTCTGAAATGAAGGGTCGTGTAATGTTTCATGCTTGTTTTTCCTTCCGCACTCATGAGACGCCCATGTCTGAGACTGAGAAAATACATTCATCTTTACTGTTAATAGTGAAGGACGTGCTCCACCTCTTGTTTTGGATGGGAAAAGTTGTAAATAAAAGACTTTTATTGTATAGTTAAAAGACAGTACTTGAATATGAATATCATATTTCGTGTATATTTCATGTCATAGTTTGTCATGAAACACCTTTAGTGTGAGCAAGTGTCAGAATCCTTAATTGGATGAAGATCAGAGTTAGGTGTAATCTAGAGATGCGCGGTTGGCGGTTACAGCCGCGGACTCCGCGGATAAACTGCGGATCGGGCGGATGGCGTGACGAAAAATAATATTTCAATTAAATTCGGGCGGGTGGCGGGCGGTTGTACCAAAAATTGTACAGTACAGTGCGTTTCATTTAGGCTATTTATTTATTTTTGTTCCTGTGCGCCGATTGGAGATAGAGTTCACTGCTGATATTCTGAGAGCTTTATAGGGTGCTTCTCATTTCTTATTTGTGCATTCTCGTTTCCTTTCCTAGCTTTCTTTCCTCGTGTCTGAGTTTCACCCCTCTGGGATGTGAGGGAAGGACGCAAGGAAAAGACTCGAGGACCGAGGAATCAAATCAAGTGAAAAGACGCGTCCTCGTATCGTTTAGCGTCACTTCAAAGTGTCGTCAATTAATGCTGGATTTGGCTTGCACGTTTGGATTAACTACATGTCTATATTAAAGTCATTCTCTATTCTCTAATAATCAATAAAGAAACATTCATTTAATAATAAAAAGGAATAAGCCATTCAAATAAAGAGCCCAATCAGCAGATGGCGGGCGGGTGCGGTCTTAAAAATTGGTCAAAAATGTTGGTGCGGACGGATGAGGAGTTTTGTGATGCGGTTGCGGATGAAATAAAAGCCCATCCGCGCATCTCTAGTGTAATCACTGTAATTAAATGACTCTTCTACCAAAAAAAAAAGAGAAAAAAATGTAAAGTAAGAGATTACTTTTAATTTTCTGGTAATTTTATTACAGTTGCTTATAATGTACTTCACTCAAATATGGTACATATATGTTTAACAGTTCTGTGTAAATCAGTAAAGCAGATTCAATTGTATTTTTAGTTATTTTAGTACAATAATTATGTTTTTCAATTCTAGAAGGTTACATTTATCAGTACGATTGCACTGGATTGAAAACAAGAAACAATGATTTTAGTGACTAATATGCACACAGTTTTTTTTTTTTTTTATTTCAGTCAGCCAGCACCAGGGCTTCCGGTAAATTGTCATCCCATACAAACAGGGGCGCCGCTAGCAATTTTGGGCCCCATGAAAAAATATGAGGATGGGCCCCCTACTACAAAGCTAGCTATCCAAACTCTTTGTCCGCGATGTAGTTATACTGACCTATGCAGTTTATTATTGATTTTGTCCACTACTTATCAGTATTTAGTAAGAGAAACTACATGACTGTAGCTAGCAGATAATTTATTGTTCAAATGTAAACGTAGTACAAAAAAAAGGAACAGTAATCAAATATTCACTGAAAATTGTACATTTTTATGTGCATATATACACACAGTTGAAGTCAGAATTATTAGCCCTGTTTATTTTTTCCCCAATTTAACACATTTCTAAACATAATAGTTTTTATAACTCATCTCTAATAACTGATTTCTTTTATCTTTGCCATGATGACAGTAAATAATATTTAACTAGATATTTTTCAAGACACTTCTATACAGCTTAAAGTGACATTTAAAGGCTTAACTAGGTTAATTAGGTTAACTAGGCAGGATAGGGTAATTAGGCAAGTTATTGTATAACAGTGGTTTGTTCTGTAGACTATCGAAAAAAAATTGCTTAAAGGGGCTAATAATTTTGACCTTAAAAAATTAAAAACTGCTTTTATTTAAGCCAAAATACAACAAATAAGACTTTCTCCAGAAGAAAAAATATTATCAGACATACTGTGAAAATTTGCTCTGTTAAACATCATTTGGGAAATATTAAAAAATAAAGGGGGGCTTATATCTGTATGTGTGTATATCTGTATGTGTGTATATCTGTATGTGTGTGTGTTTACACACATGCTTGTGTAACTGAGTACATGCAGTAAAGTAATACAGACAGAATTCTGCAGATTTATTACATTTAAATTGCGCCATTCACTATGAGCTCTACTTTAACAATCTAGGCTCAAAAGACTGGCTTGAGGAGCATCCTGGCTATGACATATTTAAAACATACATAATTAATTCAAAACTTGTCTGTATGGACATTGAGATATTGTTTTACACTATTCTGCTGATATGGTATGAGTTTGACTAATCAGTTATATTACTAGAAATGCTCCACTGGGCAAAAAAATTAAATAGATCATTATCTTTCAAGGAAACCTAACTTGATATATTTAAAGTTTTGTCTTTCAGTTTTATGTTCGCTTTGCTGTTATAACTAATATCATTCTACATAATCAACATTGTGGAAAAATAGCAGTCATTTAATAGTGGCCACGTCAACAATTAAGTTAATATCATAGTGAAATTAATACTTAAACGCAGACTGCAATGCACATGCTATTTTTAAAGGCAGGATCTCAGTTACCTGCTTCTTCAACTGGGAGAAGAGTTTGGGGAACTTCGTAGGGAAGAGCGGATGAAGGCGTATATATAAAGAGCTCATCATTAGCTAAATAAATTAAACTAGCGGCGCTATCATTACCGCAAAAAGAAAGCTTTGTGAATAGACGTAACGTTACCTTTCTTTTCAAAAAACGGTGATAGCAACTGCCGTCCCTTTTTCTCTCTCTCTGCTTTTTGTAGCCTCTCTTTTCGGTTTTGATGACCGGATTTAATCTGTGTTAACCATCGCTGCTTTGACAGTTTACCTGACGATCGCTCTCGAAGCATCAACTCTCTTCCCGCTACTGACGGACTGAACCATACAGTGAAAAGAGGGGGGTGCAATTTGACAGTGACAGACACGAGAGGCAGATTTAAGCCGTTTTTTTCTAATAAATTGTTTTACTTGTAATTTAGAGATACATTAATAATTTATATTACATTATAGTATTGATATTAATTATAAAGCAGATCTCTGGGGGCCCCTAGAGTGCATGGGCCCTTAGAATCGTCCTAACTTTCCCCCCCCTTAGCGGCGCCCCTGCATACAAAATCGCTGCGTTTAAGATCTGATTTCTTTAAAAAAAACAGCAATCTTCACTGTTTGCCTGAGATACGATATAAAGTGGGTATCAGACCAAACAAGAAGCTCTGCAAAAGTGTCTTTAAAACTTGGAGTGTCTTCTAAATATGGAAATTAATTTCACATCAGTATTTTCAATAGAGTTTCTGCGCTAGCCTGATGCTTATGACGGTGCCTCTATTTAAATGTTTTTTTTTGGGTCTTTTTACGCTCTAACAACTAAATGGATGCTCAAGTCTATTTAACTGATTATATTTGAATTACATTACATCCATGCTACAAAAAGAATCTCATGAAATTGAAAATAGTCACATAAACCTTTCACCAGAAGTTCATCATTGGCTGAAAAACACTAACTATGCATATAGCGCATTAGGTCCTGAATGTATAAGATACACAATAGGATAATTTATGTACATATATAATGTATTATATATTGCATAACCCAATTTTGTTTAAAAAGAACGTTAGATTTGTCCAACAACTGCACATGACTAAGAAAAAATGAAACAAGAAAATTGTCAATATATGGTAGTTATGAAATGTGGTGTCATTAATTTGAAACCTTTTGAAGTATTTAAGCGTTCATTTAAAAAAAAAAATGCAATTAACTAAATGTGTCAGATTAAAATATTTTAATTTCTGTTGTCTATATGCATTGAGATTTAGATGGATTTTAAATAATATAAAGTCAAGTAATTGATTACTTATTGAGTAATTAAGTTACCTTTCAGACAATTAGTGGTTAGAAAAGTAATTTAAATACATTTTTAATGATGTAATTAGTAATCATGTACTATTTTAAAGCAGCTTACCCCACACTGCATGGTGAAGATATCCAGCATTTGATGATTGATACATGCAAGCCAATGGTTCAAAGAGTTTTTAAAAATGTAGTATTTCAGAATCTTTCTAGTTTGAAACATACAGTATACATCCCCAGTTTCACAGACAAGGCTTAAGGCTAGCCCTAGATCAAATTGCATGTTTACAGACTTCCCTTTTTGCATAAACTCAGGGAGGGAGTATGAAAATGGAGTATTGCATAATTACTCTATTTTAAAACGCACTGTGGTGCCTCTTTTTTTTCCATTTGAAACTTTGAAGGTAAAGCTACATTTCAGGACAGCCAGATTCTGAGACTATTTTTATTCAATCCTATCAGTTTGTGACAGTTTGTAATTATATTGCATTACTCTTTAATGTCTGCCATTGAAATAAATCTGCTTCAGAGTTTACAAGCCCCATACTTCCTTTGAAACTGAATTAGCTGAGTTTAAGTCCAGCAGACCACACAGCTTTATCTGTTAAGATTCTTTGTAAATACATTCATCTTCACTGCTAATAGCAAAGGACGCGCTCCACCTTTTGTTTAGGAGGGGAGAAGTCATGGCTTTTGCTAAGCATTAGGGAGATGATTAATTTGTTGTTCTTGTAGACCGTAGACCAGCCTCGCTACCCCAGAGCAGTAATAGGACCGTACACTTACTCTCCTTCTGTCTCTGGTTCCTGCTCTGCAATTAAAATGGAAATTTGGCAATGGGTCTCGGTGGCGGGATGGTCCTTTTTTATACTCAGGAACGGGCTAATGAATCTGTCTGTGGAGCTCCACATAACCGACGCAATGAGCTCCCAGAAGACTGTGTTTGCTGTGCTCTACTGGAGGCCTGGAGCTTGCTGGGAGGAATGTTGGAGGCCGAATGTGACTGAAGTGCAGAGGCAAACTCCCTACAGTTATATGTGTTTTCCAAGCAGTAATTCAAGCGCAGTCACACTTGCTCTTTGGTGTTCGCTCTCTTTTTCTCTCTGGGAACGTTCACACAGCAGCTGAATAATGCTGTCAGTTCTGGTTCAGACTGTAGAATATGGTGATGTTCATATCTATGTTGGTTACACATGACATAACATAGATGCGTGCTATAATAGTGATGGGTGAGATTTGATTTTGTTTTATATATGTAAGGATTTCATTGTTTTCTGATGTTGGTTGGTTGAACATATTTGGGTTTGTTTTTGTTTTGTCCTCCTTTTATTGGTTCACTGTATCATGTTTTTCATTGGATGTTTTAGTCTTGTCTTATTGTCCATTGGTTTGTTCTTGATATGTGGTCTCTTCAGTTGGTATATACAGTATAGCCATCGTGTTTCACATAGTCTTCGTCTAGCTTTGTGTACCTGCTGTTAAAGTAGGTGAGTGCAGATTTTTTTTTTTTTCCAATAACAAAATCAATTTTGTTGATGTTTTTGATTATTGAACTGCACTTGGGTTCTTAACGCTGTCATTCAGTGAAATGTGTTACTGTGGGAGGCCTCGTGTATGTAATAGACTGAAATTGCGTCTGTAATATGTACATCAGGGTGTTGCTGTGAATATGACATTAAATCGCTTTTGAATTTTAGCTTTTGAATTTTGCAGTCTTTTGCAAAGTAACATATCCATGCCATGAGCTTGTGTGTTATCTTTCCTATTCTTATTTGTTTCTTGCTAATAATAATTTGGGTAATCAAATTGGTCTCTTATTATAGTGTGTGTAAAGTTATATTGTTTTGGATTTAGAGAAACGTCTTGGTGTCAAATGGGTAAACCTGAAGAACCTTGAAGAATAGTGGCGAGATTAAGTAGAGAAATGAACACTACTTTGTTATACACTAGGTGCCATTTCAGTGAGTCTCTTTGAATCATTATAAAAATGTACGATAGATTATTTTTAAGTAATCACAACACATTCATGTTACATATTCAGTACTTATTGCACATTGACCTTAACATTCATTCATTCACTTTCCTTTGGCTTAGTCTTTTTATGAACTAAGCCAAAGCAAAGGGCTTTTAATGAACCACCAACTTATCTATCATATTTTTTAGACAGCGGATGCCCTTCCAGCTGCAACTCAGTAACGAGAAACATCCATACACACTAATTCACACACATACACTACGGCCAATTTAGTTTATTTAATTCACCTACACTGTAAACCCTGCTGTTGTCATTACTAAAGATATTAAGTTAATATAACTTGACATTACTTAAAATACCAAGTTTTGGCATTAAAAATTAAACAGGTGTGTTTAACTTACTCATTAGGTGGCAAAAAAACTTTGAATTAATATTTTAAGTTCTCTGAACTTAACATTTTAATTTCTTTAAACGATTCACCATGTTTCTATTTAAAATGATTGATTGCGCTTGAAATTCTGCATTGACAACCACGCTGATTGAAATGTGTTATATGACACAAGTTGGTCATTTTGCTTGTGATGCTGAATTTTGCTGTAGCACAGCATGACAGAGGCACCACCTGAACCCATCTGATGAAAGAAAAGTTAAATTAATAAGTAGATAATTAAATGCCTAAATACATTTTTCCCAAATGATATACATGCGACATGGTGGCATTTCTATGTGCGGCTTGCATGTTCTCTCTGTGTTGGCATGGGTTTCCTGCAGGTGCTCCCGTTTCCACCACAAGTTCAAAGATATGCGTTATAGGTGAAAAATTAGAAACACCAACATGGTGCAGCTAAATATCAACTTCAATACAAGCGGCCCTGGGAGTGAGTAAGTAAAGAATATAAAAGCTGAAAAATTTGGAAGTTTAGTGTATTAGCCATTTTAAGTTGTCTGTACTTAAAGATTTAAGTTATCTGTACTTAAACATGTAAGTTATCTGTAACTAAACATTTGGTCAACTCAATTAATTGAGTTGTCAATTTCCCGTTACTCAAACAAACTGAGGGAATCCCTTTCCTCAAATCATTTTAGTATCAACTTATTAGGGTTTACAGTGCATACTGCATGTTATTGGACTGTGGGGGAAATCAAAGCATGCCAACCCATGCCAACACGGGGAGAACATGCAACTCTACAAAGAAATGCCAACTGACCCAGCCAGGACTCGAACCAGCGACCTGCTTGCTGTGAGGCAACAGTGCTAACCACTGAGCCACCTTGTCACCCTGACCTTAACATCAAGAAATTATATCCTGTTCGTCCTCGTGGTTATCTGCAGAAGGTACATCATTGTGAACATCAAATAGGGATAACATTAAATACATGTGCATTACATCAGATTGTTTACGTGGTGCAGGCACTCATGTGGTCACATACATTTAAACAACCACAAAACCACCTTCTCTCTATCTATTAACCTCACATGTAATCATTATGAAACAATATGGTTCAAGATGGAAGTGTCCGAACAAAATCTGCACACAAATGGTCACCAGAGACTCATTTGAACGCATGTTAAATCAAGGTGGATACAAAGCCAGACAAGCCTTCCGAGAGATTTCCAAGCAGAACCTGACTTTACTATGTGCAGCATGATCCTGTTACAACATTTCAATCAGTCAGTTAGATTTGAGGGACAGTTCCTTGTTATTAACATATAGTTTCCCTCTGTACAATAACAATAATTTGCTCTTATAAAAACATGGTACTAAATACAACCACTTTAAGTGCTACACAGAACCTACAGTTTAAAGATCCTGTAATATTTCTCCAGCAGATCTTTGGGGTGGTTACTATACTATACGTCAGTGGTCCTCAAACTTTTTTATCAGAAAATTAAAAAGCGCTGCAGTGTTTGGGTGTTTTGTGTTTGTCTGATATAATTAATTTAATTGAAAAGTATGAAGCTGATCAGTGAGTTTTTGTCATGTGACTCGCGGTGCGCTTACGACATTCTGAAAAGTAAAGATGTTTACAGCTGGGTCGCTCCCAATGTGTGCGGGCAAGCCGTGCGTCTCTATTGGAATTGATGAACTTGAGCGTGAAAAGACGCGGCATGTGAACAGCCTCTAAGGCCGCCCTCATCTGCGATCTGCAGTTGCACTTTTTTCTTCCACAGACATGCTGGATTTACCTGATTTGTTGACAAATGGGTTGCGGATCCATTCCTTGGCAGTTCGTGGTTCTTTCACTTTTTTTTTCCTCTTCGCAAAGAAACTTTCCAAACACGTCTGTTTCTTACTCATTTTGCTAGCTTGTGGGTTAAATTTTGGTGCTCAAGCGACCGAGATGTAACTGAGAGAACATAGTCATACAGTGTAAATGAAATGTTTTCAAAATAAAAGATTTTTCAAAATAAAAGATCGTTCAGACTCGTTTTAATAAATAAAACAGAAATAAAACAGACCGGTACCAGTCCGCAGCTCAAGGGGTTGGGGACCACTGCTGTATATCCAACGCTATCTCACGGCAATTCGTAACTTTTGATTTAATGGCTAATTCATATGAATTCGTACGATCTAATTCGTACAATTTAGTACGTTTTGCTCATCAACCAATGACGGTTGTGTTTAGGGGTGGGGTTGGGTGCCACACCTCCTTTTTTAAATCGTACATTTTCGTATGACTGAACTCGTTCGAATTCGTACGAATTAGCCGCTAAACTGGCAAAACGTAAAATGCTTACGTTTTCTCGTGAGATCGGGCTGGTATATCACTTGAAGTGATTAATTGGCTTGTAATCATAGGGGAACCACCTCAAGTGCTATTTAGCACCTTTTTTCTTTTATTTTTAAATATATATATATATATAAATATATCTAATTTATTTTTAAATATATATATATATA
>CAIGQQ010031933.1:3158354-3180373 GCA_903798035.1 Danio albolineatus
ATATATATATATATATATATATATATATATATATATATATATATTTAAGTCTGTAACATAAGATGTAATAACATAACTTAAGTTTATAATTGAGCATAAAAAAAACATGAATCTCAAAATATGGAAAACTGTTTATTTACGGATTTCTTTTGTACAGTGTATTATAAACATAAATAATATTGGTAATATTTTACTAGGCTATCATTTAAGGTATAGAGTACAGTTTGACCCTTTGTTACAAATCAATTCAACATATAAATAATTATGGCTACAAGACATATTGATTTTAGATTAAACTCTTTTAAAATCTTACTCATTTGTTATCTTATACTCCATTATAGAGTACAAAACAATAGTCCTTCCAAAAAGGTTATCAAATCAGCAATATTAAATTAAATCTGTAGTCATGGCTTTCAGTTTAAAAAAGTCCCCTATTGTAATATTTAAACGTACATTGAGAAATACCATACATCAGCATAAATGACATTTCACAGTATTCTCAAGGCCATGTTTTCTAGTTTCAGTCTTAAAGTTTTAACTTAGTCTCGTATTGTTGATTAGTGGTAATGATTACAGCTCCTTAGTTTTTGCTGCTGTCATTTCAAAAATTCTTTCAGGAATGTGTCCTTTCACTTTAGACTTAGGGCTCTATTTTAACGGTCTGAGTGCAAAGTCTGAAGCACATGGCAAGAATCACGAAGGGTAAGGGTGTGTCCAAATCCACTTCTGCTATTTTAAGAATGGAAGAATACACTTTGCAGCATGGCGCATGGTCTAACAGGGTTGTGCTTATTCTTTTAATGAGTTATGTGTGTGTTATGAGAATAACGTGCGTTAAACCAATCAGATTTGCATCTCGCATCCCCTTTAAGAGTCATTTGTGTCACGCCATGGTGCATTTGTTATTTACATGGTGGACTTAGTAAGCAGAAAAACTGAATGGGAAAACTGAATGCTTCACTTGTGAGAAAACAGTTTAACAGCCCAT
Source organism: Danio albolineatus (assembly GCA_903798035.1). Lineage (NCBI taxonomy): Eukaryota > Metazoa > Chordata > Actinopteri > Cypriniformes > Danionidae > Danio > Danio albolineatus. The sequence goes on from CAIGQQ010031933.1 coordinate 3,159,343, forward strand.
CTGCAGTGCAAGAATAAAGAACAAGCCTCCTCCATTCGGCCTCTTTACTTTCTATTTACTTTACTGTTACTCTTTACTCCTTTACTTTCGTGGACAAAGAAACAGTGTTGTACACACTCAACTGAAGACATCCATTAGCCTACATATTTAATTTCATTTGTTAAACTTTAAGATTTGTTTCAAAACTATTTCTAAATTCAGTTCTAATTTCCAGCAAACGAATAAATGAACAATAATAACGAAGTGTGGTCAAAAAATTGAGTTATATCCAAACACATATCCTGTTCTTATGCCCCGTATGGTGATGCATACGTCTCCAAAACCCAACAGATGGCCGAATTTAAGCTTGTTTTTATTAAAACAAGTATAAATATTTATTTACTATTATGAATAACATTATACAAATGTAAATTGTCCCCCGAGATGAGGCATGGTGGTAGTGTTTTATATTTATGTAGAAAAGAAAAAAAATCTGTAAAGATATTTGTGCATTGCTGTATGTTCTGTCTTAAGCAGTGAGCAAGCATTTGGATGTGCATAGGCGCATAACTATTTCAGTTTCTAGCAATAGTAATGTGCCAACAATGCGCCTTAACGTACCTCCTTTTTAGACCGGAACGCCTATGAGTGCCTTATTTCGCCGGGTTTATAATAAGGCCCTTGGACTTTTCCAAATGTTAAATAAGGATATATAGATGATATGTTACATGGATTCAGCCTATGTGTTACAGTGCAAGAACAAGTTGATTTTAAAAATATATATATTATTTATGAGCTGACAGAGAAACAAGTGTAAGGATTGAGCTTTTGCTGCATCCTGCGCTAGAATCTTTAGATTGATATAACCTGAGTGTTAGCAGCATGAGCTGTAAAAGAGATGCGGTACACTCTGAAGAAATTAAAAAAGTTAAACATAATGGGACAAACTGCAGTGGGAGGTAACCATAGTAACACACCAACAAACTGCTTCAAATAGTCAGACAGCACTCAGCACTGGATTGGACAAAAGTGAAGTGAAACCAGAGAGAACATGACGAATAAGCGAGAAAGACTGAAAATGCGCGAGAGAGGCTGAAGAAAAATGTTCATGTATATATATATTAGGGGTATTCATCCTGAATTGCTCTGATGGTGACTATACAGTCAGTCCAGATGTGCAGTCACTGGAGTTAGGCAGAAAAATACCACAGCAGTGCAACAACTTGAAAGCCATTCATAAAGAAGATGTCTTTGGCTCTGTTCGAAATCGCAGACTTCCATACATAGTATGCTAAAATCAGTATGTGAGCCAAGTAGTATATCCGAATTCTTAGAATTCGAAAATTAGGATGCATGAAGTACCCTTATAACTAGGGCCAGACGGAATCTGCGGACATTTTTTGCTATTTCTGCGGAGAATTTTGTTAAAAATCTGTGGTTTTATGCGGAATGATTTTGGGAGTATCATAACTAAAACCTTAATATATGAAATAAAAAGTAATACTTTTTAAAACTTTTTATTTAATGTTTACAAGGCAAATCAATTAGATGCACTTTATTTGGTAAACAAAGCAAGTCTCTCATATAAAATCTTTACTAAAAGACAGAAAATAGTACTTTACACACTTTATTTTAAAAAAATCATATGAATATTTTCATATTAATCAATATTATTACTGAAATTAATTTGAAAACTGAATAAAAAATAAATTTACACACATTTACACCAGTAAATAAACAGAATCCATGATGGGCTAAAAATCTGCGGAAATCTGCAGAATCCTGCGCGCGCAGATTCCATGTGTCTCTACTTACAACCTACTACTTCCACCAAGATTCTGAAGTGCACATCATATGGACGCTCATGAATTCATGAATGCAAGTGAAGCGATGCAATTGACACGGGTAGGACACGTGATCATGACAAGAGTTCCAAGTTCTATTCATACTGCTCACATTCATACTGTATAGAACATACTTTTATAACAGCCGAGTAGTACGCTTAAATTTGAATGCAGTACCTACTGAGTTCAGACGCAGCCTTTGTGTCTGAAAACTTAAGATGCAGCGTTCAGAAATGGTTCCGCCATGTTGCAGTTGCTATTGTTAATAAAAGTGTGCAAACCTTGTCCCGACTTCAACTCCTTCTGATTGGTCCACTGCTTTAGAACTGACAGTAATGAGCTTTGTTGCATGTAAAAGTAGATTTTTTTTTTAAATCTAGACTCGGCATCTAAAGAACGCAGTGCTCATGTGCGAGGTGCTGCAGAATATGCAAGTGTATAGTGGTCTTGCATGCTCGTAACATAATTTACATAGAACAACGCACCCGCTGTTATGCATGGAGACAGTGTTAGCATTTTCCTTCAAAGAGATTTCGGTTTTGAAGCTTACTGAATCTATGCACCCTAACTGTTGGTGTTCTTGTTGTTTTTGTTTTTGTTGTTGTTGTTGTTGTTGTTGTTGTTGTTGTTTTTGTTGTTGTTGTTGTTTTAGTAGTGGATTGGGCTCAGCCTTTGAAATTTGAAACACACAGTACACAAGTGTATTAGTAATATACAGGATGCAATTCACATGTCGTTCCACAAGTGGGCAGTTGACTGGGTCTCATTCGCCCCTTTATATATTCTGTGATGGTTTTATGCATGAGCTCCCTATGCTGATGGAAATTTCAAAAAGCCTAAATCTCCTGAGTGTTTGCTTGCTATATGAGCCAAGCATGTTCTTCTCTTTCTGAAAATATGGTCAAAGTGTAGATGAGGAGAATGTGAAGATCTTTCTAAAGGGCAGAGAGACTCTAATTTAAGCAGAAAACACAGAGTTTGATCTGGAAAGGGCATCACTTCTCTCCATCTGTAGTGATTAAAGGTATGAAGTGTCTAGTATGCTACATAGCCCTCGGTTACTACTTTCAGTCATGTCAAAACTGAATGTGTATACTTGCTGAAGCAAAAGAGTTATTCGATTTGTAAGAAATTGTCACTTATTTTGTTCAGCAAGTGCACAAACATATTCAAAAGTGACTATACAGAGAACTAACGTTGCAGAATATTTCTTTTTCAAGAATGGATGTTTTCAGTTTTATATTTAAATTAAATTGTAAATATTTCACTAATAGTTTCATTATGATTTTAAATATTCAAATATTAAATGGTTTCCATTGTTTTAACATAAATTTAGCACATTATGATGATTTTTGAAGGAAAAGGTGAATGTAAGTGAATTTGAAGGTTGACTTCTAGAGTTCTAGGATTTGAAATCAATCAATCAATCAATCAATCAATTAGTTGATCAGCAAATGAAAATAAAACGACCTCAACACTTTAATGTTATTTTCTTTACAGAAGTTTTACTGTGAACAATAAACTGTGAGTTGAAACTGTTAGTAATACAATAGAAAAAACGAAAGATACAACAATTTAGCTCAAAATGATAGCTTATACAGGCACCACGGTGGCGTCGTGAGTAGCACGTTCACCTCACAGCAAGAAGGTTGCTGGTTCGAGCCCCGGCTGGGTCAGTTGGCATTTCTGTGTGGAGTTTGCATGTTCTCCCCGTGGTTGCGTGGGTTTCCTCTGGGTGCTCCGGTTTCCCCCACAAGTCCAAAGACATGTGGTACAGGTAAATTGGGTAGGCTAAATTGTCTGTAGTGTATGAGTGTGAATGTGTGTATGGATGTTTCCCAGAGATGGGTTGCGGCTGGAAGGGCATCCGCTGCGTAAAAAATATGCTGGATAAGTTGGCGTTTCGTTCCGCTGTGGCGACCCCAGATTAATAAAGGGACTAAGCCGACAAGAAAATGAATGAATGAATGAATGATAGCTTATACAGCAACTCAGTCAAGCAATCAAATGGAAAAAATAAGTATTCTCCTTATAAATTAACTCTCTTTTGTAGTTTGATAATCATTCAACAACAACATCACTTTAAGTCCAAAAGCACATATTTACACTTATAAGCATTCATATACTTCTTTAAAAACACACCAGGGTGGACGTTTTAATGTTTTTATGCATATTTGTCCATTTAAGTGCACACTCAAAGCCCAAAGTAGCCTATCTGCATCTGTCTTTAACTTCCTATCACACAACACACACATATGCCAATAGTTGAACAGCATCTCTCTCTCTCTTTTTTCTTTGTAGTCATGTAACAGTACATGATTCGACAGAATTGAACAGCTAGTGGTTTCAAACTGATGATTTTAGGGGCCTTATGCAACTTCTTTACTTTGCTTGTACAGTTAGTAGAACCACTGGTGTTAGACACGCTGATCTGAGTTTTAGAAACTACTGGTCTCCTTGGATTTTAGTGCACAGTCACCTCTAGGGGTTACAGAGAGTGGTCTGAAAAAGAGGAAATATCCAGTGAGCTGCAGTTCTGTGTGCTGGAATACTTTCTTGATGCCAGAAATCAGAAGAGAGGCAACAGTGACTCAAATAACAAAAACCTGAGATGAATGTTCTTGAACTAATTTACCAGTCTGTCTTTAGAAATAATTTTGTTTACGGAATCGAAGTATACAAATGCAGTTCTCTTGAGTTTGAGAGTAAATAGTGTTAACTCGAATGCTATCTGAGCCCACACTCTTTCTGCCTGTCTAATTGCTTGTCATCTAGCAGGCAGTTACATGTCATTTAGCACAAGTTTATTATCCAGAACAACTTACAGTACACTAATTGCAGAGTTCCGCTAGTGCAGCAAGGGGTTAAATGCCTAGCTCAAAGGCGCAGTGTTCATGCGACCCCAGATTCTCTTCATCACTATACAGGGGTCCCATGGGCTTTATGTTTTCATTTAAGTTTCAATGAAAACACATTTATAGTAAACTGTCTTGCAAAAAAACTGGGATGATAGTCTGTTATGATTGCTTATTGATATAAGTACTCCAACACCAGGAGATATGTAGCTAATAATTCAGTAGAATAGCTTGTCAGTGACAACCCATATTGCATTTACTCTGTAAATTGACTTTCAAAATCATTTTAAACCAAATCTTGTTTTAAATCTATTTACATTTTGGTTTAAAACGGACTTCCTATGCATACACACACACACACACACATTAATACATATACATATATATAATGATTAAGGGAGTGTTTTTAAGGCTGAAAATGTAATAAATTTATAACATTTATCAAGTTACCAGTATTGTGTTAAATGATTTATGTGCTGATTGTCTGCTTTCTGTTATGCCAGAATGTTTTGTCAGCACTACTGATCATGCTTTACATTCCATACGGTATATACATCCCAATTTCTGAAGGGTAGACATCTGTGTTGCTTGACAGTATGACAGAGACACATGGAACATATTTATATAGTCATCTGGATCATTTCAGAGTCTTCTGATTCTCTCTATCCATATTCATTTTTTCTCATATTATACATATTTACATATGCACGCATGCATATGCCTTACATTTGTTATATGTGAGTTATATGTGACACCACAAAACCAGTGTCATTTTATTTCAGTTTATATTTATACATCATATGGAAGCTGAATAAATAAGCTTTTCATTGATGTATGGTTTGTTAGGGTATGATTGGACCAAGAAGCAACTATTGGAAAATATGGAATCTGTTTTTTTTTTAAATCTAAATCTAAAAATAGATTTTTGCCATATAAGAGAAATTTATAATTTTGACTCATACAATGTATGTTTTGCTTTTGTACACAAATTAAGACATTTAGACCATTGTTTGGTCTGTTTTCACCACTGCTGGCTAAAGCAACCCACATATATGCCAGTTTTAGAAATACTCCTATCCAGTCATCTTTTCATTGTCACTGAAAGTCAATGAAATATTTATACAAGCAAGCAAGTAGGTGCTCAAGGCTTATCTGTGAACAAGGGCAGCTAAGACTACCATATCTCATCTAAGCCAACAGAAGGACTAGAATGGCACAGGTCACACACAATTTTGATCATAAACGTATCGCTATATACATTTCTGATGAGCGCCAAATATGACCCTGGAGGTACTTTTTTGTTTTTGTTTTCATGAATCCACCAGAGGCTGCTGTGTACACTTTTTCAGATCTCAAATTTCTCTCGCGAGTGCCATTTGTGCCTGCTGTCCTTGCATAATTCCACCTGGTGTTGACTGACCGACCGGCCGAGTGACTCACCTTCTTCCTTCTCTAAACCCAACCAATAGTGTTTTCAAAAGCACCGATTGACCCGCCCAACAACTTCCCTAAACCCAATCAGTTTAAAAAAGCAATCCAGAAAAAGCAAAGCCTTCACCTGATTTTTACCACATATTTAGATTTTACTGCATTCTCACCCTGTTATTTCGTTTATTTTATTTTTTGGCTTCTGTTATTGTCTTACCTGTTTTCTTTAACTTTCTGGACTCAAACCCCATTGTCGTGGTCAACTCCCCTCTGCGTCTCAAGTCGGCCAACGTACATGGCAAGCTAAATGGACAAACTGTTAACAGCAGGAAAGCCATCCATACGGAGGTACGCGGTCAGCTGGCAAGCATGAAAAGGAACGGCATCTTACCTCCCCGTAGCGTTCGTTTTGAAGACGAAATGCAGCCATACGTAGCTTTGGCTACATAATTCTCCAGAAATGTATATAGGGCTATGTTTTTAGAATGAGCCTATGTTGTTTTGATGCCATAAAACACAGGGCACCTTCAGGTCTTGTAAATTCCTTGCAGCTCTGTGTCAGCAGAGGACTAACTGCATATTAGGCTGGTGGTCATAACACATGTAGCCTTAATGACAAAGAAAGCTCAATTCCTATTGAAATTATTGGATTTTTCTGTTAAATTTTGTAGGGGATTGATAAATGTGATAGCACTTTAGTGCCTTGGAACTGAACCTTCAGCTCTACTTTTGGTAACTCTTCTCACCTTTTAGTGTTTATTACCTCTTCATCACTTAATTTACGATGAAGCCAAAACACTTGTTTCTTCAATAATTCACAGACCTGATGGCTTACTAACGTACTGACATTCCCACTGTTTTACAGCCTGTATCTCTGAGCAGAGCAGGACTTCATATTCTGGGAGTGATTTTGATGATGGAAGTTCTGGCTTTAACATAACACGGATGTGGGTGCATAATGTTTGGAGGCAGCAAATTCAAAATTCAGGATGCACCACCTACCTGAAAATCCCATAGAACAGTCAGAGCCCCTTAGGGCTGTTCGACCGCTCGGGAGTGGGAAGTAGGAGAATGAAATGCAGAGCGTTGGCTAAAAAGCAAAGCTCTATCATATACAGCCCATAATGCCGCGGGTGAAGGATGTTAACACAAATGCAACTTTTTAACAAGCCTTTTGTTTTTCTAAATGTCAAATATTCCAATATCAAAGCGTAAAGTCAGAACATTGTTGATATAAAAGGAGTTTTTAATATTAGTCTTTAGTACTGAGAGCACCATTACAAATTCCATCGAGAGTTAAAGTGTGTGCTGACTTTGTTTTGATATTTGGTGTAATGTTTTCATGCAGCTGTATCAGTTGTTTTCATATTTGAGTGCTTTGCAGCATTTGTAAATGTCAGATATTGAAATTACATTCCACCGGTCAGGAAATATCCTATACTTTAAATGTCGCGTTTGAATATCCACTCATATCTTTTAGTAGTTATTTCTCTAACGGAGCAGCTATAGGATCTCAATGGGCCCATATACGCAAACCACTGCCCAGGACCTGTAGCCCTCATCCAAAGGCGCCTTGTGCCCCTTTCCTGATTTATTTTATGTATTACTTAGCTTGATTAATTTGGATCACCTCACCACTTGCTCTGAACAGTCAATCTCCTCATTCACACCCAGCTTCAATCTGTCATGAAGAGTCCATCACTTCACTGTTAATGCCCTTCTTCTTGAAGGTGTCATTTTAATAAAATAGCTATTAACGAGGATTAAAATTAAATGTACAAATATCCTGCCCAGCTCTGGTGGATGAACAGGCTGTTTCAGCAAGTGGGGGATGGATAAATCTGAGCTAATGAAGGCTTTTAAAGAGATTAATGCTTCACCCAAGAGAAGCCAAGTCCTGCCTGGATGCTCTCTCTTTCCCCATCTCCTCTGCTCAATTCATCTTACTTTCCCTTTTCCCAGTGTTTGGGGCTACTGCAACAGGTGCAAATGGGAATATAGTACCATGTCTGCTACACTAATTTGCCCAATAAGCCAACAAACAAATGAATATATAAGTTTTCACACTAATATTTCCTTAACCTTAACTTTGATTACAGTCATTTATTTCTTGCCATTCTTTCCACAACTTTATGCAATGTCACAATTTTTACACCCATCAATAATTACATTCTTTTCTGGTCAGATCTTGTGATAACAACAGGTCTGCTCCAGCATATCTTATGATTTTCAGTGTTAAACAGGTGAAAAAGAAGCCTTCTTGCACCACATAATCACATTAAACTATTCTCTAAGGTTTTTTTTTTTTTTTTTTTTCCCAGTTCTATACAAGGCTTACTCTGACATATTGGTCACACATGGGTTTCAAAATCATGTGCAGATGGCAGCAAAAAAATAAATGAAAAAAAAAGAAAGAAAGAAAGAAAGAAAGAAAGAAAGAAAGAAAGAAAGAAAGAAAGAAAGAAAGAAAGAAAGAAAGAAAAATGGACATAAGGATTTTACACACATACACATACACATACACACACACATACACACACACACACACACACACACACACACATATATATATATTGACATCAACACCCACCAACCAAATGGGGGTAGATTTCAGATGTGGCAGGTTAGACAACCACACCCACCGGCCACTTGAAAATAATTTTAAAAATGCAGTTTTCTTAATAGCAAAGAGAAGCAGCACGACAGGTGATCTGAGACTTTTAGCCAGGACAGACTACTGTGCATAGTTTTAGATGAATGACAATATATTTTTTAAGAAAATTTTGTTGAATAAAATGTATATGTATACAGCTATATTTTGCTCATTTTGAAAATGTCTAATTATTTTAATTTTGTGGATAAGATATTATTTATTTGTTTAATTTTGGTGTGGCCAGGACAAAAAAAAAGCTAAATCCTGAAAAATCATGTGAAAAAAAGAACTAATTGCAATGCGACACAATGAAAGCCCAACCCATTTGCTCATTAGCAAGGTCACACACAACAAACAAAAAGTGCAATGAATGAGAAATCATGTGGACATTACACAAAAACACAAAAAAAGTATGTATTTTCCTAACAAGAAAATTGTGGCTATTGAAAATGACGAGTGGTTAGTGATGTTAAAGGGCCACGAAACCCCCCAGTCTCAGCGTGGTGTTTTCACACCTCTAGTTTGGAAAAGCTCAGTAAAGTGGGCGTGTTCAGCTCTGTTTAGGTAGGAGTGTCGGGGAAGGGGAAAGAGGGAAGGTTTTGCATAAAAATAGGAGTTTCCATTTGTGCACGCGCTCCTTTTCACACAGACTATGTATACATGGACATCAGTAATCGAATTATTTGCCAAATTATTAATTTGTTGACTTTAACGGCACTTTCTCTTTATTTTCGGATTCGCGCGATGGGCAGGGCTTATGTCTATGGCTTGGTGACTGTAGCTTTATTGCTAAATGGCTAACAGGTATTTTATAGAGAGAATAACTGTTTTATGTGCTTTATGAAGGCTGATATTCCACTGATAGTCTACTGATGAAGGCTGATAGTCCATTAGATTATTTCAGAGGTGCACAGAGCTCTGTGAGCTCTTAAACTCCTCCAGAAACTGTACCTGGATGATGGAAGCTTTCAGCGGTGCTTCTGACCGAGCCGAGTTTTCCCTCAGGACAATAACAACAGGCGCTACGTCATAATCACACCCCCACAAGAGCAAGCTCCTGATTGGTTAACGTGGCGCGAACGTCCGCTGAAGCTCATTTTCATTTCATTTTCAAACTGAAGCGATTCGCGCGAATTGCGGCGTTCAGCACGTCATTCGCGCGTATCGCATTGCTGGATGCCTATTCGCGCCTTTGAATTGACTTAGCATGTAAATCACTCGCGCTTGATGCGTCTTCCGCGACTGCTGTAAGGTACAATCTTCGAAGCGATCATGAATATTAATGAAGCTGCGCCGCTTACACAATAGAGCGCTCTGGTTGGTTTGAACCAAGTCTATCTCATGAATTAATGCCGAACACACAGAGACGTCAGAACGTGCTGGCCGGGACAGGCGTCCACTCTCCACGCTGAAATATACGCAAGGATCTCATCGGCGTGACGCAGCTTCAAAAATTCGTTTCAAACCAGAAGAACGAATTTGCTCGAAATAACGCAAAAACAACCAATTTACACTTTTTAGTCAATTATATGTGTCATAATAGTGTTTATAGCAGCGTGGGACACATATATGACTGTCAACAGCTCAAAAAATGTGTTTTAGTGTTTCATGGCCCTTTAAAAAGTTACTAGCCAGTGGCTGGTGATCAAAAAAGTCAAGCCCTGTGTATATATATTACAAATCTTGTTTTATTTGAGATAATCATTGGCCAGGATATGGTCACAGTGCAATGTAATCCTAAAATGTAAAGAAAAAAAAGTGAAGCGTGTAATCCATTATCATATTGTGAGGGAGCCGTAGGTGACGACATGGAAACAGTGTGAATCCAAATGCTGGAGGTTTAACAAACAAACAGCAAATTATATGCAGAGTCGTAGTCATACACAGGCAAAGGTCGGTACAAACGATAAGGCAGTCCAAAACAAGCAAACAAAGCAGAGTCCAAAATCCAAAGTAGCAGTGGTCAAAAGGCAGGCAAAGATCACAACAATAAGGCAAACGCAATAGTCAAGGATACGCTCGGTAAGGCAATGGAACTGGCAATACTTCGCAAAGAGAAGGTCTACACAGTGTGTTTATATAGGGTGGGAACAGGAAGTACCACCAAGGAAGTGGAGAGTCAATATACTGGGGAGAGCTCCCTCTGGTGGTAGGATGAATGAGACTCGGCCTCATTCGTTACAAATATTATTAGTATACTAACGTCCACATGTATGAGCATGTTTTCCAGTACTTTAGAGAGGTGTAAAAGTAATTTCTTCGTAGTTTAATTCATTTGAATTCATGACATTACTGTATGTCATAATTCTGAGACATAATGTTTATTCACCATGTCAAACGCATTTTCTATTTTTCCTCATTTAAGATGGCACATATTGCTGAATGGAAAGTTAATGGCTATTGTATTTCAGCATCTGTTTCCAATATGCTGCTCTGTGTCAGGCTCATTTGGAAACTGATTATTTGAGGATTAAATGGAACCTGTTTCCTTAAATTGATGAATTCATCCTCTCTGAAATCTAAAACAAACATAGGTAGCACAACCTATAATTAGTGTGAATGCTTCAGCAATTAAACCTATTAGCCTCATCTGTCAGAGGAAAAGAAAGGAGTAGAATTTTGTGCTTAGACAAATGATATGAGATTTTTACAAGGAAAAATAAAAAGAAGGAGCTAAAGAGTTAATAAGAAAAGTAATGGTGCATTGCATCTACAGTATGTCCATCCAAACAGCAGACATTGATTAGAGATCATAGGTTAAAAGCTTTGGCTGGCAACTACTGAACTGAAGCATCTTTCTCATTGAATACCTCAGACAAGATGTAAGTAAACATTGTACTCCTCTTTGACCCCTGTGGTCACCGTACACCTCCCTATAGCCAGACAGTCTGAGGCCACAACGTTCAATACAACAGCTCACCCTCAGCCGTGATCTTCAGACCCATTAGAACAGCAGTCGTAAAGCTCCACAGTATATGGACTTCCTTTTGTCTTCAATTCATTTATTCCAAAAACTAACATTTTGCTGATGAAGAGGGATTTCAACTTTTAAATAATATAGTTACAATATATAATAATAATCACATTTATTATTATTATTATTATTATTATTATTATTATTATTATTATTAATTAATTAATTAATTAATTCATTCATTCATTCATTCATTCATTTTCTTTTCGGCTTAGTCTCTTTATAAATCTAGGGTCGCCACAGCGGATTGAACCTCCAAATTATCCAGCATTATCCAACAGTGGATGCCCTTCCAGCTGATTATTATTATTATTATTATTATTATTATTAATATTGTAAATCCATAATTTAAAGCTGATATTTTGAAGGATTTCTTCCCACTGGTTGTGCATGTACTGTACAAGCTAAAAGAAAGTCACAAAGAAAGAAAGTCACAACAATTCGCATATCTTTAACTTTCTAAACTGGTGGGATCTTGTTTAGAAATCGATAAATCACAGAAGACTACAATGGTCTAGATATTAAAACAGAATATTAAGCAATTAAGGGTCCAAGGACAACACAGGCAGAATGAGGAGCTCAGCATAGCAGAGAACAATGAATAAATAACGACAATTTTTAAGGATTATTTAGATCATATGTTGGTGATTTAGGTTATAAAAGCTGAAAAACTCACAAACCATTTGGCTACAACTGCCCCTACGATAGTCCCTTTTGGTATTCATAGCTTCCTACTCCCTAAGCATGGGAAATCTTTGTCAGTTCAGACCGTTCATTCACAGATTTGGGCAAAACCACTGTCTGCAGCACCTTCACATACAGAGAACACTAACTGCAGATGTGTGACATAAAATAACATTGCATCTGCAAATAAACACGGTTTAAATGTACATATCGCACACTAAAGTCCCATCTGAGTGTAATTAGAGATGTAAAATTGCAATTTCCTTAACAATGCAAACTGAATATGATCAGCCAGAAGACCAACTGGTCACATGAAAGGCCAATCATGTGGAAAACCAGCCAATTTGTGCATTTCTAAATGTAATCATTGTAAAATATAGTCCATGATGAGGTCCACTCTTCAGGGCACTTAAGGTCAAATTGACAAACCTCTGAAATAATAAGAGAAACAAATAGAATGAACGTGCAGAGCTGTGGGTCATGAGGGTTTGAAAAATTCTGGTCTAGAAGTTTTATTTATTTTTATTTATTTATTTATTTATTTTATATATATATAAATTAATGAAAAATATTTTATTTATTTTTTATTTTATTTTAAAGCATGTTTTCAAAAGATACCAAAAATGGCAGGCAAGAAATTTAGATAATTTGGGCATAAATATTATCAATGTTCTTGGCACTATTCAAGTAATATATCATAATCATATTTAGTCAATGAACAAAATCAATGAAAATCCACTTAACTTAAATTCCATAACTTTTTGTTAATATGTCCTGAAGATTCTTGCTTAATTTTAGTTTTTATTTACTTTATTTGTTTATTTTAATATTTTTTTATTTATATTTTATTCAATTGGCAAGACATTTTTTAGTGCAGAAAAGCATTATATTGTTATACAAATTGTCTTTAAATAAGGCATCAGAGGGAAAAAAATGTAAAAGTAGCTACAGAGTTTGCTTATAATGATCAAACCGAAGTCTGCATATAAGCAAAATTTCATAACTTTCCCAGTCCTGTTGTCTGCCTCAAGTGAAGACTCGAATGAAGAAGTAGAGTAGATAAAAAAATAGTCGAGAAAGCCCTTTAGCTAACATATATGTCATAAAATAGAATTTTTTATTATATTGTTATTATATATTATAGTATATTATTTTGAACCTGTAAATGGGAATTATAAAATAGACATTAGATAGAAGTGTTCTGTCTTATGTTCAGGTTCTTGTCATTCACGTTTAATGTGTAATGAAGCTTGTATTAAAAAAAACACCCATCAGTGGGCCAACTGTATGTATAAATTTTTAAAGCTCTTCCCATTTTGTTTATACGCTATAAACAGCCCTTAAAATGCAAATGAAGGGAGAAATCCACTTTCACCACCTGCTCGTGCTTTTCTGTGTAGTTTAGGGATTGTACTGGCCTCATTTACACTCCATCAATCATAAGCCTTTATTTAACTATTGAATTTATGTCACCTAAACAGATGATGGAATTCTGACATGGTTTTGTTGTGGGCTCAAACAGAAATTAATTAGACCTTTTGCCACGTTGCATGCTGGAAAAAAGAGATAGTTTCAAGTTGTCAAACGATCCAGAGTAAGAATGAAGGGAAATTGGACTGTAAGATAATATTCATCATCAGTGACAGGAGTGAATATTATATGAAAGAAAACTGATTGATCTTGATGAGAGGTGTGTGGAAATGTTTCTAAGGCAAACAATAAATGTGTGGATCATACAGACCATATCATGCCTGAAAACTGCTCAACATCTAGCAACATACAGATGGAAACAGCTGCTTGAAGGGGACTCTGTACTGTCCAGCCAGTCCTACTGGATATTTGTCATGAACTTTTAAAAAGACAGCCATACTTGCTCTAAGCCTAAGTAGTTTAGCCTCTTACCATCTTTTAGAATGATTATCAAGTCACTCATTTCCAGGAATTTTTCAACAACTGCATCATGGTATGCAGCAATGGCAGCCATGTACCGTACATCTTCACAATGGAGAGGAACAGCCTCCACTCCAACTTCCACCAGGCGAGTGTATGCCTGAAATTGTCTTTTTGCGTAGTGGTGGCCTTCTCATCAAGAACACTTCTGGTGGTAGTGAATCAGCGTCAAATTTTTCTTTCCACCCCCTCCACCTATCCACTGCCTGTTAGCAACTTATGGTGTTTCTCTATTGTCCTGGTGGGACTGCAGGAGCCCCTTTTTAATTTAGTCTAGCTTAAGATCCTGTATTCTGATTGTGATCACTTCCGTCAAGAAGGTCTGGAGTGGCAGTCAATTTTTGAGACCCTGGTCTAGATATGTGCGCAAAGTTTCTACCACTCCCTTCCAGGACCAGATGGTAAAAGCACTGACCCCAAAGAGTCAATCTTAGGTTTAGCATTGTTTTACATACAGAAAGGGCTCTGCATCCTCTTGCTTTCACTTATGTAAATAAATCTACATCCCATCCAGAGGCCTTTGATCAGAAAGTGAGCATCACCTTGTTGTACCATCACAAAGAGGCTCTAATGGCCCGTTTCCACTGAGTGGTACGGTACGGTATGGTTCGGTACGCTTTTAAGGCCGTTTCCACTGTCTAAAAGCGTACCGAAGCGAACTGTACCGTGCCACTTTTTGGTCACCCTTTGCAAAGGGTCCCAAGGGTACCAAAGAGTGACCAAAAGGTGGAGCTAGACGTGCAGCTGAATGCTATTGGTTTACAGAGATATGTAATTTGCTCGCGCAACAAGCCAGAATGAAAACAAAGGACCCACCATGTTTAATACACAGCGGAGAGACAAAACATCGAAATAATATAAACATATAATAACGAGCCATGGTCGACCCGAGCTCAAACAAACCTTGTCGTCGTCTTGAAAATCCACAAAACCAAGAAGAGTAGATTCTTATGGGTTACGAGCCCATCTAAGCGCGAGTGGTTTCGCTTTGTCTTGCGCTCGCGTGCGCGTCAATATTTGAAATAACAAAGTTCTTAACCTGGACTATTATAAACTCAGAATGACGAATTTACTCTTGAACGAGAGAATAATGACGGAGAGGCTACATGTACTGGTGAAGATTAAGACACAGATGAGAGGTTTGCACTGACTGGGGGCTATATTTCGTATTGTTTTTGAACCTAAATAAGGCATAAATGTCTGCTGTGTGTAGTTTTTCTGTATTTTGGTAACATCGGAGACTGTGTCGGGCTGTATGTGTTTATATATGCTGCATTTATTTATTTATTTTATATAATCGCATCATTGATCTAGTTATAATCAGATCATGTTCAGTCATGTTCAACATTTATACACCAGTGTTTATGTGTATAATTGTGAGAAGTGCTTCTTGTATGATTTGTGAATGACCCATAAAGCTTTACTGTAAACATTTCCTCGAGCGAAAATGACGTCGACTGAAACTTTCTGTCGTACACCACGCCCACCAAAAGAGTACCCTTTTGCAGTGGAAACGCAAGCCTGATAAAAGTGACCCATACCGACCCCTACCGTACTGTACTGTACCACTCAGTGGAAACGGGCCATTAATCATTTTCCTGAACCTTCTCATTTATTGTTCCTTGCCGGTGGAACAGCAAGTCCCATACAGCAATCCCATACAGACTGCTGAATCTGTGATGTTTGTTCAAAATGCACATAAAACTTCAAAACCAAAAATAATAATAAAATAAGTTGTGATAAAAAATATATTATTCTTACCCACTCTATCTTGTATTTCTCTAACATAATCAGAAGCTTTTTATTATTATTAGCACAATGAATCGCTTAATCCCTTCCTCAGTGTAGGAGTCACATTGAATAAACACGTCTGCTAAATGACCAAAGGTGTCTTGTCCATATCCTGCGCATTTCCAAAGCCAACACCCAAAGCTTTAGATGATCTTTGAAGAATCTGAGCAGCTCTGACTCTACATTGAAGGTCAAAAGAAATAAACGAGTGGCTCCAAACAGTGGTTTGCTCACTGTATAATGGACGCTGTCACGTTGACACAAGATGAGCTGTTCTCCTTGATACTGCGGTCTCAATCCACTCTGATTGTTGTCTCCTACTGAGCTTTGGCACATAGCACCTTTCTATAAGACATTTGTTGAGTTGCAGGTTGAGCAACAACTTCACAATATTTTACCGGCTCTAACTTTAGCTAGATTCATCCTGTATGCTGGGTGTGAACAGGTAATTTCCTGGGAAAAAATCTGGCTCTGTGCCTCACTTGAATTTTCACTGCCCTCCAGGCGGGGATGTGAGCACATTCCTGCCTTACCCGTGAGTTTCCCAGCCAGTGAATTCCGGTTAGAGTTCCTCCGGCATTTAGGCTCAGCAGAGAGGACACACAAGTGCTCCATATATAAATGATCATCATATAGTCACCATCTAGTAGTCCTGGGGTCTGATTTAAAAGTGAACATGTTTAACTTACATTTGTATTCAATCTAACCACTTTAAATCATCATATGAGCCCTAATTATATATATTTTTTTAAAAAATCAAACGTATTCTGGCATACATTCATTTTTAGGAAGATACTGTATCTACACAAAGTTTTAGAAATGAGACTCCTGGGCATGATGGCAAAATTGAGGGACTTCTCAATCTGTTGGACTCCTAGTGTAACAAATCGATTATCCTTATGTCTCATGAATTAGGCAGTGATGCAGAGATGCTTATTCTGAGTTATTCTGATGGCCAATTTGCATATGGTGTCTTGTTATAAATATTTAGCAGTCATATTTAATAAATGAATGGCTATAGCATATCAAGCTGCCTTAACACATACATTCTAAACTGTCTTTAGTTGGTTTCATGAGTTGTAAGACAATTTAAGTAAGTGGAGAGAGCAACAAAATGGCATTACATCAATTTCAGATCACGTTTTGGTCATCAACGTTTCCTTTAGACTATTACTGATGGCAGTTTAATTCAGTGGCATTTAGTTCTTGTGAAGTACAGTTCATAGCCTGTTCTTTCAGGTGTCTTTTCAGAAAGAGTGTGAAATGGCAAAAAGCGCAAGGCACTTTTACAAAACTCCTTCACCTTTTTAAACAGAAAGCTGTTAAGCAAAACCTGCTGTGCTTCTTTGAATGTGACACATCTACCGTTTTGAAATAAAAACGCTCCAAAGGCTTGACCGAAGTATGAATGGCCTTATATTTTGTATCTAATGTGTGTGAGTTTTTAAAAGTGGAAGCAGAAAAAATGTTTCAAATACATCTTGTATGTAATTGTATTATGGTCAGTGTCAAATATTACTTTAAATGCTGTCATCTACATATGAAACGCTACAAATTCAAAAGATCTAATGTTTTCGAAAGAAGCATCTTACTAAGGCTGATTTTATTTGATCAATATTATGAAATATGATTACAGTTTGTGAATCAAAATGGCTTTGTTTTTTCTTTGTAATGACAAAGCTGAATTTTTAACATCTTTGAGCGTAACTTCTCAACAACTCTCCAGATGTTAGAAGTACTTTTTTGTCTGCTATGGATGCCTGTTGGGCTTGTCTTGAACATCATAGATTTTGTGCCACTGTGCCGATGAACACTTTTTATGTCTGATACTTTTTTATTTTATTTTTATCATTATTAAGAAAAATTGCACAACTAAGATCTGCTTGCATCATTCACATACTTGTGTTAGTGTCTTGTGAAGCAGGAACCCCCTGTCTTACAGTGAGTTATTTGCTCCTGTTTTCTCTCAGGCTGCTCCCATAGCAGTGGAACCATGTTCTGGGAATAGTGCTGCCGTGCAAACATTGCTGATGAGTCTTCCACGAGCATCTTCTGGAGTGTCTCCCCCTGGCCAATGTGGTGAGATTTCAACATTCACTCTTAGCTTTGCTGTAGATGAAGATCATCCACTTGCATCTTAAACATGTAGTCGTGTACATGTTTAGATTTGTTTGGTTTATTTACATACCCACATGCTTATTTTTCACTAAAGCATAAATCTCTAAAGTACTATTTAAGAAAATCACATGTGCGTTGACTGTAATCAAACCAGTGCTGAGGAATATGGGCAAAAGTTCAGCTTAATAAGCGACTGAGTACTTCTTAATAATTTAAATTTGGTAAGAGGATTTGTAGATTTGGCAGGTTTATTTATATTTTTAAATACTTGTTTTTTGTTTGTTTGTTTGTTTGTTTGTTTTTACTTATGAAACAATCTTTAAAATATTTTACAAAAATAGATAGTTGTACATTGGCTAGAATCAAAATCTTGAAGATAATTATTCTAAATAATTTAATTAATAAAAATTGTAATTATTTTTGTTATTATTTGTATTATTTTTTGTTATTTATTGTTAATTATTGTTTATTATTTATTGTTTTATTTTTTTTCACTAGAGATTATCTAAAGCAAACAACAACAACAACAACATCAATGGCCAGAATTAAACCCTGGCTAAGGAATCTGGTCAGAGTTTCAGCTTAAAACTTTATGTAAATGTTTAGTTACAAGCTTACACATTTACATATTTTAAAAAATCATATGTACACTGACCACAACTAAGCTGGCTGAGGAATGCGGGAGCTGTTGCAGAAAATCTCTAAAATAATTTTAAAAATCCCATGTGCAATGACTGAAATCAAATCGATGTTGAGCAATATGGGCAGTGGTTCAGATGAACATGCAGCAAAGTATATGTTAGCTATTTAGATTTGGCAAATATATATATACACTTTTATAAATTAATGTAATACCAAGCATTCATTGTAAGATACTCTGAGCAGCCAGATGGTGATTTTATGTCATCTAACAGCAGGGACTGAGGCTAACCAGCCAAACACTGACCCTTTGGACTGTTTGACTGTCTGCATCCCTCACATGCGTACCCTTCCTGATCTTCTCTTTTTTCATAGTCTCATTTAATTGTCTTTTTCCTGTCCACATACCCAGTTCCATTGTCTGTGTGGTGTGGCTGTGTTCATCATGTTACTGTGATGAATGAGCTGAAAAATGAGCTGCTGTAAATGGTACTGCAGCAGGAAGTAGCGGTTCATAGACGCAACACTTTCGGCTCTCTGCAAGCCAACAACATCTTCTGACTGCAATATGACACCAAGAGAGAGAGACAAAAAAAAAAAAAAAAAAAAAAAAAAGAAATATAAAGAATGGGAGGGGTGGGAAAAAAGGAGAGGGAGAGGAATAAAGGATTAAAAATGAGGTGAAAACAAGAGATAAAATGCGTGTTGGGGGTCCAATAGTGCTGACTGATCAGAGGAATAAATCTGACAAGGATAATGTTATCCCCGAAGAAAATCAAATCCAAATACTCCAAAACACTCAGTAAATGTATGCCTTTATCCTTTAAGCCAGCACACTAACTCACGCTCGCTCCTAATACCTGCTTTTTGATTTAATGAACACTGGCATATGTGAATCTGTCGGCGCCTGCGTTGCCTCTCACGATAAAGACACAAAAGGCGAATTTGGCCTGATATTCGGATGTTGAAGGCATTTGACAGATTTTTGGAGATGGTTTTTAGTGAGATGTTGGATGCCTTTGTGTTTCCCGGACACACATAGCGGGAGTGAATCATAAAATGCTCAACAACATTTCACCTTCAATTATGTTAAAATTTAGACTGAATCGGCCTGCAGCATGTGGAAAATGCCACTCGTAGATAATGGAGAACATGTAAACAAGGAATGATAGTGTTCAGTATTCGGAATTATGGTTACTCGAAGGTCTGATGATGTATTTGTTTCTTTAAGGGGAAGTGTGGTATTGCTGCACCACTTTTTAAGAATAATGGATGAATGATGATTGACAAAGGTGATGATTGGAATAGTTCTCAAAGGAGTTTGAAACATTTGCATATGGGAAAATTTTGTAACAACACACACACATATGCACTATATACTGCACTATACAGGTATGCACCACTTGTTGTTTGCTCGATCCATTGTGGAAGTGCTCAAAGATGGAAAATGGCAATTTAAACATCTGAATGTTGAGCTTTAAATACTTCGACTATTGTGGACATGCTGGGAGATGTACATTTCTTCAACTTGTGTGGTGTGGTGAAAAATAAAAGCAGGCTTTAGAAAGCAATTGCAGAAATGGTAGAAACCTTTAATAGAAAACAAATACAAATAAAAATAGAACTTTCTAACTTGACATTGACATTGAAGACATTGGTAGAACTTACTGTAGGCCACTATAGACAAATTGACTGTGGTTTACATTAAGTCATTTGGCAGACGCTTCATTCTGCAAATCAACACGAAGAGGCAGTACACACCAGAAGTGCTATATATACAACCGAACTGTTAGTGCTCAGAAAATTAAATGCTAGAGTAAGGGAGGTTTTTTTTTATTCATTTATTTATTTATTTTCATTTAAATTGTGTTTCTACAGGTGGTTTGTCAAGCCCACTCACCTGTGTAAAGCACATGGTTCAGTAAAAATTCAATGCATTAGTGCTGTAAGTCCTTATACATGTTTAATCAAATAAACTGCATTTTAATTTTGGCTGAGAATTTACAACCAAAGAAGATCAGGTAATCATTTGATTCAACACCAACTACACACAGACTTTAAGACATTAGAATTTTGTTCATTGACGAAGCAGTCATTTTTATTGAAATGGAAATAT
>CAIGQQ010031933.1:3182596-3204312 GCA_903798035.1 Danio albolineatus
GACATTAACTTTTTTGATCACCAGCCACTGTGGCTAGCAGATTTCCAACATTACTAGCCACTCGCCATTTTCACTAACCACAATTTTGTTGTTTGGACAAAATATTTTTTATGCATAAATTTGACTTTGACATACTAACATTTCTTGATTTAGATTGTGTATTATGTCCACATGCTTCCTCATTCATTTCACTTTTTGTGTGTAATGTGTAAAAGCTTGCTCAATGAGGATGAGCAAATCTGCGTCGCATTGCAATTAGTTTTTATTTCATATGACTTTTCAGGACTCAAAATTAAGGATTTACTAAATTCATCCCCGACCACACTAAACATAAATCAATTATTATTTCTTAGCCACAAAATTTAAATAATGTGTAAAAACAAGCAAAATATAGCTCTATGCATGCTCTTTATAATTCAGCACAACTTTTCTTTAAAAAGAATTTACATTTAAAAAAAGAATAATTGGTCCCAGGTCACCAGTTAACTACACATAAATGGGGAGTTAATTTCATTTTAAAGCAATGCTATTATTAAAAAAAAAGATAATAAATATGAAAGTGATGCGATAAATATGTGATAATGAAGGGATGATCACACGCACACGATTAATGTTAGGCCTGTAATATTCTGTTCACAGAATAATTAAACCGAAAGCAGCGACCGCTTTTTTTATTTTTTATCTTGACCTCTTGAAAGCAGCAGGACTTTGGGTGCTCGATCGTCGCTTTTTGTCCAGTCTATTTCAAAGAGAACCGATTGCACCAGTTGCGTTTCCTCTAGGCACAGTTGCTTCGCGCAAGTAAATGGGAGCGCGCACGCTTTTTAACAATTGCGCACATCACATCACCTGTGCACGCGCGTGATCATCCTCTCATTCGGTATTCAACTGCTTTCTTTTGCTTGCACGAACACAATTAGTTTTGTCAGTCATGCTGCTTCTCTATTCTAAGATCACATTTGCACAGATATATGGCCATCCTTATTGTCGAACGCTGCTTTTAAGAAAAGTACAATTTAAAAATAATTTTCAACCGGCCAGAGTGGCCAGTGGCGGTCATAATACTTCAGTCTTATCCAGTAACAGTTCCTGTTTATACATGTTTTTTTGTAAATATTCATTCATTCATTCATTCATTTACTTGTCGGCTTAGTCCCTTTATTAACCTGGGGTCGCCACAGCAGAATGATCCGCCAACTTATCCAGCATTTGTTTTACGCAGCGGATGCCCTTCCAGCTGCAACCCACCACTGGGAAACATCCACACATTCTCATTCACACTCATACACTACAGACAATTTAGCCTACCCAATTCACCTGTACCGCATGTATTTGGACTTGTGGGGGAAACCGGAGCACCCGGAGGAGACCCACGCGAACATGGGGCGAACATGCAAACTCCTCACAGAAATGCCGACTGACCCAGCTGAGGCTCGAACCAGCGACCTTCTTGCTGTGAGGCGACAGCACTACCTACTGCGCCACCGTGTTGCCTTTTTGTAAATACTTTACGTACAATTTGAAACAGGCTATTGATAACATTATTTATAACAACAAAATGTTTTCTTAGTAATTCAAGTGGCTGACTGCATTTACAATGTACTGTAAGCCAATTAAAAATGCTCTTGCAAAGGTTTAAAGGGGAAAAAAATCCAAATCCCTTGAAATCAATACCTGGGGCAAACATTGCCATAGAAAAGTTCACTCTTGAGGTTGTCCTTTATTGTTGTACTTTATACTATATGTGTGTTATGACACTGATGGCAGTATGCTGACTTTTAAATGAGTGTATGTGTATTTGAAGTCAAAGACCTTTAAAGTCAGATTCAGATTCCTTTATTTTTTCAGATGTATTTATTTTTGTCTCGGCTTCAGCCTCAGCAAGGGCAATATATCAGACAGCAGGTCTGCATAAAGCATCAGAGAGAATAGACCAAGTCTCCTCGTTCTGCTTGTGGGGTTTATAAAGCAGACGGTCATATGAAGGTCATATTGCTCTTGAGCACTGGGGTAATATCTTTTTTTTTTTTTTTTTAAAGGAATAAATGTTTTCATCCTGCGTAAATAAAAGATTAAATAGATTAAATAGATCACAATGACAGTAACATTTATATTTACAGCATCACAGAAGATTTCTATTTCAAATAACTATTATATATTTTTTTCTGTCACAACCAACTCTTAACTACTGATCAGTGTTTGATGTCATTTGTTACAAAGAAACTAATTACTGTATTTGGATTACTTTCAGCAAAAAAGTAAAGTAACCAATTACTTTTCATTTGTATGTACATTTACTTATATTGTACTTGCCTTAAATACTGTAAATAATTTCAACAATTCCGGATCAAGCGATTTAGAGAAGCAGAGTAACAAAATTCCAATATATTGTTTCAGTTT
Organism: Danio albolineatus; assembly: GCA_903798035.1. Taxonomy (NCBI): domain Eukaryota; kingdom Metazoa; phylum Chordata; class Actinopteri; order Cypriniformes; family Danionidae; genus Danio; species Danio albolineatus. The sequence goes on from CAIGQQ010031933.1 coordinate 3,184,997, forward strand.
AATTCTAATAATGAGAAGTATATGCTATGTATTGAATACTTAGTGCATGTACTAAATGTGTGTATGTTTGTTTTTTATAAAATTATAGTATTTTTAATTGTGTATATATTGTATATATTTTTTTATATAATTTAAGTGTTACATTTTTAATAAAGAGAAAATTTAAAGCATTAAAGAAGTAAACATTTTTGGTCTATGCATTCAAACTTATAGGAATTTTAAATAGCATCTAGAAAGTTATTAAATTACTTGTTAAGTAATTGAGTTATTTTTTAAACTAAAAAAGTAAGTTAAATAGTTTTTAATGTTATAATTAGTAATTAACGCTTAATTACTTTTTAATTACTTTTTTGGAAGTAACACACCCAACACTGTTTTCGTTCCCTTACTTTTTAGCTGAACCCTCACAATCACACACACACTTACACATGTGAACCTAGCACGCCTCACGCTGAGAGTCAGGTGGAAACAGCCGAGCAGAACATCTGTTTGTAAGATAACAGATTGATTCTCCTGCTAGTACGACCCCAGTTCTCCGACAACATACAGTATCAGCAGAGCCACTCGCAAAACACAATCCTGGTTTTCATCCCTCAGACGTGCTTATTCAGATGAAGAAGTGCACAGTCAGTGGCTGGGGCATTCAATGAGAATTTAAAGTGAACACCAGTAATAAGGGATGAAAGTCATTCCAGTCTCCGTGTTACAGCTAACAATTCTGTCAAACATTGAACTTCTATGTAAGGCATATTAGAGTGCAATAAGTATGACATAATACACAGTCATCTGGTCATTATTACAAAATAAACCCTGGCAGGGTGATTTAGACCCTGATGTGATAAACCCTGAAGGGGCTTATTTCGTTTTAATAGCCTTATTGCATTTTTCATAGCTGCATTAATCAACACATTTATTAGAGAAAAAATGTTGTAGGTAGTAAGGTAGCATGTTTAGCACAGAAAAAAAATAGGGACATCTCAATCAGCTCACTAGCTCCCAACGTCGTGGGTCATGTGTACAAATTTGGTTACTGGTGGACGGGGTGAGCTTGGTTCACTTCACATTGAAACACCAAGCATGACATGAGAACATCTTCGTTGTGCAACATCGAAACTGGAATTTATAAACAACAGCAGAACTAATATTTTTCATATATTGAGATTTAAAAGTACACTCTAACTAAATCATTTGATTGCTTCATATACCAGTAACATGTCAACCATTTAACAACTATAAATGTTTGCTAGATTGTTCTTGTCTAGCGTTTGTTCATGGTAAATATAAATAGATTACAGTTTATTTTTAGAAAAAAAAAACATCTCTTGTTTGCTGTTAGGTTTGATGATTTCATTCACGTGATTCATGTTTTGGGCTTCTGAGCTTTCGTTAAGGGAGCATAGTTTCTAAAAATGATCCATGTGATCTTTTTCATGTCATCTTTGTCAACTGTTTTCTAAAAGTTGGTCATCCACTCTGCAATGACTGCTCTGAATGTACCACACACATGTGTGAGCTGCGTCATTTAGTCTGCTCTTCATGTATTTTTTTATTTTCCTTTATATTCTCCAGCTCTTTGAAACATTGCAGTAATATGTTGAAAAAGGCATAAATGGACAGAAAGTAATGTTCTTTGAAGAAAAGTTCAACTATTTATTCATATGTCACATCTTATAATGTTAATTTCCTCAAGCAAATGCAGAGCACCCAAACACTTCGGCATTATTTTCTTTTCTCTTTAAACAACACTTGTATCAGCGCTACAGCAAGGGTTTGTCAGTGGTAGTTAGTGGTAGAGGAAACAACATGTCTGGCATTTTCCACATGGTTTTAAGTGAATTTTATTTGTAAACTAATTTCGAGAGGATCACGTGCTTATAAGTGCTAGCAGCTGGGCCTGCATTATCCAATTTAAAATGAACCAATCAGACAATCCCTAAGCTACTATAAATACCCTTGGTTATGTATCTTCCTCCTTCCTAGATGGGTGGCACAGTGGCCCAGTGCTTAGCACTGTTGCCTCACAGCAAGAACGTCTCTGGTTCCAGTCTTTTCAAACAAGCTGACGTTTCTGTGCGGAGTTTGTATGTTCTCCCCGTGTTCACGTGGGTTTCCCCCCGGGTCCCCCGGTTTCCTCCCACCGTCCAAAAATATGCAACCTAAGGACATTGACTAATACAAATCAACACCATAGACATGCTCCTACCAAGTACTTATCTCTTTAAAGAGCAACTACTATCCGCTCTTCAGCCACCACGACAGGGGAGTTCTCGAGATCTACCTAAGCTCAAACTACCCTCTCGTATTGCAACGGGAGGGAGCCCCAGGCTTGAGGATCTTATGAGCTCAGGGCTCTCTCCCAGGCCAAACTAGCTTTATAATCAATCATTAGCTAAGTGTGAACTCTTGAAATGTGTTATGTGAATAGCTTCTTGTTGTCCAAACGTAGAGCATCCAAAACAACTGCTGTACAATGTCATCCACCATTTAAACTGAATTGGTCACATCACTAAAATGCAGTATTGTTTTTGAAAGCCTTTGTTTTCACAGTCCACTCTGCAACTAGAAAACAACATTTTTAAATGTATTCACTTTGGAGAGCGCATTCAAAAAGATACATGTTAATTGCCTAAAAACACCAGGTATTGATGGAATGCCAAAATAAGTTTCTAAACAAAAATGTATTGATATAGACATGGCCTTAATTTATAATCATAATATAGTAAGTTAAATATTCCGAAGCATTTGTCAACATCTAAACATCTGTCAGTGCTGTGTTAAAAAGTTTTAACAGTGCGTTTATTTATGAAGGTTTGTAAAACTTAGTTTACAAATACTTATTTACATCTTTATTTAATGTCCTACCCATTTTGTTTCTGCACTATTTACTTTTGGCGTTGCTTGTTTGCAACACTATCCTAATTTGTGTTGCTGTTCATAGATTGGCATTACACAATTTTTTCCCAATTTTGACATAGGATGTCGTGGGGATTTGTAAACTACAAATAGGCATCGGGATACAAGATTTAACCATTTCTTCTCATGTAATTTCTCATAGTGCGCAACAACCAATGTGTCATTTAAAATTTAAGTAATTTAATTGCGTAACTGACCGAAATCATATGTTTGAATCAGGTTTTAGTCAATGTCTGGTCTAAAATTGCCACATTATCATTGATTTTATTTTCAATTGTAGTGTTAATCTGGCCCATGGTTGACAATTGAGTATTTTTTTGTTAATTGTACAACCTTTGACCCCATCCATCAATGCATTACTTTGACGGCCATGACATTGACTGATTGTATATCCTCTCAGAATGTTTTTTTTTTTCTCTTCTGTGTTTACGAGAAAGCCTGCAATGTCTCTGTACTGCCTGTTTACCCTTTTAAAATGTCCATTTAGAGCATTTAAAGCACAGTCAGCACCGTGGGGAAGTCGCATAGGGAGTGAATGAGAGTGCAGTCCTTTGATAGTTTTATAAGTGAGCAACAAAGCCAAATTGATTTTATTCTGACCTGTTTTATCTGCAGCTACAATCTGTCGTGGCAGACTGACTTATTTATAACCCTTTCAAGCAAATGCATTTTGGAGTACTTTAAACATATTTCTTTTGGTGGAATTATAATGCTTATCATTTTGTAAACAAAAATAATATTACAGGTTGTCTTGGCTACTGTACAGCACATTCCATTATTACTGTCATTCAGAATATTAACTGTTTCTTGTCACTAAGCAGAGCACAGTTTTGTTCTCTAAGCTGCACTGAAAAATTGTGAAAAAAGTTTTTATTTTGTTCTGTTTTTTAACTATTTTCAGCAAAATCCAGCTTTGCCATCACAGGAATAAATTACACTTTAAAATATATTCAAATAGAAAATGGTTTTATTAATTTTATTAGCACATCACAAAATACCTTTCATGCTGTATTTTGATTTGGTCAAAGGATGCATCTTTAGCAGACATATACACTCAATAAATTAATTTGTTAAATCTACATGATTTAAGCGTAACTCCAGTTGTGCATCTAAACAAATCAAGTAGGCTTGAACTGCTTTCAATGTGTTATACGAACACAATATAAATTTGTAAATTCAACATGGTTTTAATAGGTCGGTGTAACTTCTTTGCAGCTAATTGAATTAAAATGTTTGTGTTGTGTTTATCTGATTGAATTTATTCTTATTCACTTAATGTCAGTAAAGCACTTCAACTCAACAAGATTCAACTCAAACAAGAAGTTTCTGTCTTGTCCACGTATGGTTGTTAAAATCTATTGTGTTGCTTCAATTAGATCCGTCTTAGTCGGCAGCATTGAAGTTCAGTAATCTACAAAAAGTACATAAAATATGCAAACAATTTAACATTTAATTTTTTTTTCATTTGACATTAACATGAAGTTCAAACTGTATTCTTACAATGTGTAAAATATTTAGCCAAGAAAAACTTGGCTGATAAGAAACCAAGACTTTAATTTTGTCTTACCAACAAACCTTGGCCTGACAACCAGAAAAATTAACATTAGCATGAATGATCAAACATTTGCTATTTTGGTCTTAATTTCTACAAATGAATCCAACATAACTACCTTTTGATTAGTGAAACATTGGCTTGACAAAACAAGCTCCCCCCCATTCCCCCTACCCCCCCCTCCCTTTGAGCGCTTTAAGTGTCTAGAAAAGCGCTCTATAAATATAAGGAATTATTAATATTATTATTATTATTTACTAGTATTATAACAGTAGTATGAATGAACATGCATTTGTAACATTAAGCATACAAAATAATTGATACTTAAAATAACTTGCAGCCATGCGTCACGTTAGCGCAGTGAGTAGCACAATCACCTCACAGCAAGCAAGAAGGTCGCTGGTTTGAGCCTCGGCTGGGTCAGTTGGCATTTTTGTGTGGAGTTTGCATGTTCCCCCCGTGTTCACGTGGGTTAACTACAGGTGCTCTGGTTGCCCCCACAAGTCCAAAGACGTGGTATAGGTGCATTGGGTAGGCTAAATTGTCCGCAGTGTATGGGTCTGAATAGGTGTGTGGATGTTTCCCAATAATGGGTTACAGCTGGCAGGGCATCTGCTGTGTAAAAAATATGCTGGATAAGTTGGTGGTTCATTCTGCTGTGGCAACCCCAGATTATTACTAAGACGGACTAAGCCGAAAAGAAAATGAATTAATGAATTTGAAGCCAGTTTGCTATGATTTCAACAAATTATCAATATAGCTGCTGTATGTTGCCTCACATCCTCACAGTATGTCTCAACGTATATTTTTGGCAGTTGAATTAAACCATGGTGTGACACAAAAAAGTAACATTAATACATTAACACATATAAACAAAATTAGAACATGAGCATTTGTAAATAACTTTTTTTTAAAGCTGTAAATTAGTAACACAAATGAAAACAGTGGTATTTAAAAAAAATACCAATTATGAAAAGATGTACTGAGCATCAGTGATTGTTTCACTTCCATAAAATATTTGAAACAACTACAGTCAGTTGACAACACTGTTGCAATGTCAGTCGATTTATAACACTGCATCTTCACTAATTATGCTGAGCTTACTAGCACTGGCACCCCATTTAAAGGAACCATTACTGCTGTCCAGAAGAGCTTCTGTCCAGCTACAAATGTGCATCTTCCTCATTCAATCACTACGTCAGTCTTGTTCAAGCTCAAGCACCAGTGTTCACACCCCAGTAGCTTGTTTGAAGGGAACGGTGCAAAAATGTAATCGTCAACATGCAAAAGGAACTCCAAGTGCATTTTTGTTTTTGTCTCCAAGTTACTTGTGCCAATAATAAGTTGTACATATAAATGTGGAACCCCACACCTGCAGAGATCCAAAAGCTCAAAAGTTCAGCCTGTTAAGCTAAGCATGCACAGTGACTTCTTCCTACGCAGTTTTATCGGTGGGTATGCGAACCAGCTTATAAGTTCATACCACCTCCTACTGTGATGGATGCACACAGTAACTCGCCAGAGAGAGAGAGAGAGTTGCTCATATGACGAGCTTAAATCTCATTGACTCAACAAGAGTACATTTAATACATTTGATTATTTCTTCATCTACTCTTAAACAACTTGAATGAATCATTCAACAGAACCACACTCATTCTATACTTTTCCATCAGACATATTTGTATTTTGCAAATAGAGCAAGTGACTTGTTGACTTTTTTGAGTGTAAGAAGCTGTTACTGACCCTAAATATTTTGAATGTCAATGTACAATAATGGAAATGATGAAAATACTTGATATATAAATAAATAAATGAACAAACAAACTATTTTTGTAGTAATTAAATATATTGTTATTCAATATATATTTTCACTATGTCACAGTAGACACACAAAAAAACATATTACAACATACACACATCCTGTTGTTTTTACTATCAGATTTATAATTTTGTATATACAACTGAGGAAAAAAAGAGGGCTGCGCAGTGGTGCAGTGGGTAGCTCTGTCAACTCACTGCAAAAAAGTGGCCGGTTCGAGTCTCGGCTGGGTCAGTCGGCATTTCTGTTGTTTACATGTTCTCCTTGTTTGCTTGGGTTTTCTCCAGGTGCTCTGGTTTCCCCCACAAGTCCAAAAACATGCGGTATAGGTGAAATAGGTGAGCTAAAATTCGCAGTAGTGTGTATGTGTATGAATGGATGTTTCCCATTGATGGGTTGCAGCTGGAAGGGCATCTGCTGCATAAAACATATGCTGGATAAGTTGGCGGTTCATTCCACTGTGGCGACCCCAGATTAATAAAGGGATTAAGCCGAAAAGAAAATGAATGAATGAATGAAAAGGGAGAAAAGATAATGCTTTCTTTTAATTCTTCTTATTGATCATTTCAGAAATAGAGTTTTATATTCTTTAAAATTATTTAAACGAAATGATGCTGAAGTCATATGGAAATGGAATGTCATCAAAACCTTCTAACTTCAGTTATAATAAACAACAGTAACACCACATTACATGTGCATCAGCCAACCAATGAAAGCATTCATCAGCGCTACAATATAGACACACATGGATATTTTTGAGGAACTTTCCAGCAAAGAAGGCAAATTATTCTTAATCAATTCCTCATGAAGCCTCTTTCTGAGAGAAAAAAGTAGCAGAGGTGTATTATATGTGTTCCGCTCTTGTTGTAAACATGTTATTAGCAATTATGTATTGTAATTAGTGGCATGACAGGTGTTCAGCTGTGCACGTTTGAGTGCTCAAAAATTGCTCTCAAGGTTACATTGCATACAAGTACACACTCCCACTTCCTCTTTCCCAGTATGTTGTTTAGGAGATGTAAAGTAGCTAATTGTGCAGCTTGTTAGCAAGGACATGTAGGCACAGACCTGTTTGTCGTGTTTCCCAGTGTTTTCTATCTGTCTCACTCACTCATTTGATGTTGAGAGGAGCACATTTGACCTTATCATGTCACGTAAATGGGCTGTGGTCGGTGCAGCCATTCAGCAAGCGACAACGATAGCAGGACAAAGAGGAAGATGGGAATTGTGTTGGCACTCAAATGCTTGCTTTCGTGAATAGGGCTACATTAGTGCTGCAAAAACACCAGCTCTGATTAGGCTTTGTCACGCTGTTTTATTTATGGCTCCTGTGCTTTTTAAGGGGATAACAAACTGTAGAGCAGTTCTAAGGAAAGTACTTTGAAATTAGCTTCGCATGTTACAAGCTCATCATTTGAAAGTTAAACTATAAGAACAACTCTTTTTTTTCTTTTTTTTTTAACCGTTGATTAAACTTTTACAGATGTAACAAAGTGATTTTACAGAGAAATTTAAACAAATATTATTCCCACCCCTAGCTTCTAAACAAGATGGAATTACTCTTATCCAAGAGAGAGAAAATAAATAAATAATAATAAATAAATAAATAAATAAATAAATTTGAATAAATAATTGTTTATAAAATTAAATAGATAAAAAAAATTAAACCTGTACAGAATACACATGCACCATGATAACCTAATATTACAAACATTAATCCTCAGGTACTGATGTTCAGGAACAACTCTTAATAAAGTAGTAAAGGATGGAATCTCGTACACACCTGTCTTTTGTATGACACAATAAACCGAGCTCCTGACTCTCTGTGGTCATTAAACATTCAATGGCACTCCTCGTAAAGAGTAGATGTGTAACCTGGGTGTGCTGGTCAAATTCTCTGTCGGCCCTTAACCATCATGGCCTCCCAATCATCCCCATCCACTGAATTGGCTGTATAACTGTCTCTCCACTTCACCAATATCTGGTGTGTGGTGAGCGCACTGGCGCCGTTGTCCTGTGGCTGCCATCACATTATCCAAGTGGATGCTGCACACTGGTGGTGGTATGGAGAGACCCCCCTCATAATTGTGAAACGCTGTGGCTGTATGGCCATACACGATAAATATAAATGCGCTATATAAATACACATTACATTATATTACATTACACAGCTGTTTCACAGATCTTTGTTATCTGGATGAGTTAATTATTGTTGCTAAAAGTCACATCCAGTCTGAAGACTGGGCATAAGAACAGATTTCATTGAAAAAATACCTTAGAATTTACTCACCCTCAAGCCATCCTCAGTATATATGACTTTTTTGAGTCTTATTTTATTTATTTTTTTAAACTGTTGCTTCCATATTATATAATTGTTGGAAAGTAGCTTTTAATTTAAGTGAAGTTTATTCATAAACGAATTTCGAGAGGATCACGTGCTTATGATTGTTCTCAGCTGTTACAGCTTCAGCTAATGACCGATTATCCAATCATACGATTCCTAAGTCCCTTTAAATAATCAAAGTTTTCTTATCTCAACATCTTCGTCTTGAAGAACCCCCCCACCCACCCACTTCTACTTTCCCTCCTTTCAGATGGGCGACACGGCGGCCCAGTGACTAGCACTGTGGCCTCACAGCAAGAATGCCTCTGGTTAAGTCCCTAATAAATCAGGTGGCATTTCTGTGCGGAGTTTCGCTTGTTCTCCCCGTGCTCGCGTGGGTTTTTCCTGGGCTCTCCGGTTTCCTCCCACGGTCCAAATAACAAGCACCAAGTAATTTGAAAGCACAATTGATATCATAGTCAAGCTCTTAATGAATACACCTCACCTCAGTCCTGCCACTAGTTGGAAATAAGCCGAGGGGGAGTTCATCGAGATCTACCTGAGCTCAAACTCTCCTCTCGCCATGCAAAGGGGAGGGAGCCCAGGGCTCGAGGATATTATGAGCTCAGGGCTCTCTCCCGGGACAGCATGTCAAACAAGCTTTATTATCAATCATCAGCTAAGTGTGAACTCTTGAAACCTTCCTAAAGCACAGCAATTCATTGTCAAACTAACCCATATGCCGCCAAGAGGTTAACATGTGTCTTATGAAGCAGGTTGTTGTATTTTTGTAACAGAAATATTAAAAAAAGGTAATTATAAGCTTCCTGTGGCAGCCGAATGCACATAATGCACGACTGATGTATTAAACGCATGATTCATGGTATACGACTGGTGGACACACTGTAAGAATAACATACTGCATTATGTTGTAAAGTAGCGTCTTCTTTGGAAAACAAACTGCGTGGTAAGTGGTTCCAGAGAGACGTGTCTATTCCTGGAGCTTTCTGTATGAATGCATCTTACGGCATATGTCAGTCAGGCATTAGCAGGAATTGGAGTTATGAATTGAAAAATTGTAAATATTTTTATAACAAAAACACATTGATATGCTTCATATGACATGTGATCACCCCCTGGTGGCATAGTTAGTTTGATGAATGTATTTTTTGGAAGCTTCACTATGGAAGCCTTTGGACACCCTTTCATCATCATTATAGAGCATGAAAGAGCCAGGATATCATTTAAAACTACAGAACTGTATGTCGACCGTGTTCTTCTGACAGAAATGAATATATACAAACAACAGCTTTTGGCCGAGTAAATTTGAAGTAATTTTCATCTTTGCGTGAACTATTCCTTTAAGTAGCTTCATGTTTCAACCTACTCTTCCTACTCTAATTGTGTGTATGCTACATTTTGTTATTGAATCTGTTAATCTACACATTCCACCCTAATCCCACAAGAGAAAACACACAGACTACGGTTTAGACAATGTTTGTGAACCCCCACAGATAAGAAAGAAAAAAAAAGTTTAAAATAGCATAAGGGTGAATAAATAACTGCATAATTGTCATTTTTGAGTGAGCTATCCAATTAATTGCTGTGGGCCTCATAGCAGATGGCTCAAAACCTCTTTGGTCAGCAGAAAACTGAAAGGCGAGATCTGAAGGTCTGCTAATATGGAAAGTGATATCAGCTTTATGCAAGCTTTATCATAGAAATGAGCAGTGAATATAATTATGAAATATGTCACATATAGCACAGTCATTTCAGCTAAAGAAAAATAGGATAAAACTTTATTTTAATCTAGTCTTTTCTTCACTTCTAAACTCCATTTGCATGCATTTCAGCACTAATGTTTATATATTGTATAGCTTAACTGCTGTTACAGTTATTTGTGCTATCATACTGTATGTGTAAACAATAAACTACTATTGTATCCCAGTGAAATCCAAATTGTTTTATAAGTATAGTTTTTATTACGAATATATTAATGCTTACATTTCAAAATTAAGTAAAATTATTTAATCATGATGGTGCACATTTCAGGTCATTTCAGAGGACTTTTAATTATACACAAGTAACATTAAAATCTTTGTTTTTCAAGACTTGTTTCTGCATTTGTTGTGTTTGGAATGACTTTAAAGTCTGATATTGTGTAAGCATGCAAGCACTGATGTGAAAGCACTGTTAGCCACTGTCACCTGTGCTGTCAGGCTTGTGTTATATGATAAACTAGGGTGACTAGATGTCCTTGTTTTCCGGAGACAGTCACAATTTTTGATGTCCTTTCCACTATAAATTTCCTCTTTTAACAGCATGTTCTAAACCAGTGGTGTCTAAAATGCCACTGTTCTGCAGAGTTTAGCTCCAGCCTCCCTCAACGCACTTGTCTGGAAGTTTCTAGTAAGTCTAGTGAGACCATGATTAGCTGGTCCAGGTGTGCTTAATTATGGTAGATGCCAAACTCTGCCAGACAATGGCCCTCCAGGAGTAAGACTGGACACCCCTGTTCTAAAATAAACGAAATACACTGCAAGAAGCCCAACCAAGAGCTGGCATTGTGACATGGAACTGTTAACGTGAAATTTTCTGTTGGCAGTTCATGTTAGCATAGAGGAATACAGTTTGCATACAACAGGATGACTTGAATATTTTGTAATATATACATGTCTATGTATAATGTTTTTAATAATCCAAGCACTTGGATGCTTACATTGTATGAAGCAGTTAGTTAGTAAAATAAAGTAAGCCCATTGTAAGTCGTAACTGTTAAGTTTACTTAACATATTTGTTTGTATGGATCCATATTGATTACTAAACCAGAGAACATTTGTTTTCAAAATGGCTCACACAAAAGATTTGCAGAGATTCTACAGTTCCTTTCTGACATGTTTGCCAGTCATGTTGACAGAAGACACAGCAAGAGAAAGCATTCCTTGTCTGTTTTCTAATTTTATAAAAACATATTGTTTTGTAGTAGTTATGAATATATACAAATAAAAATAGAGGTACGCTGTCAGGTACACTGTATTTTAAGTCAGTGTAACCTAGTTAACTTTGAATGTAACTTTGCATGGACTCTTTTCACAAGCCTGCTATGGCGCTTTTAACGGTCATCATAATCTTAAATCCTTGAAAGTTTTTAATACTCAGATTTTTTGAAACACGTATGAACATTTATATGTATTTATGTATGTAGTATATCATCTTTGCTTCAAATTACAAAACGAATTACCACTTGTGCGAGGCATTTCTAATGCAGCGTCTATGGGACAGGACAGTAAATTAGATGTTATTCTCCCCTCTGGCTGCCGTCATCAGTCTCACACTATTTTTTTTCCTTTTTCTGAAAGTCTTTATAACATCATCGTGGAAGTTTTCTTTTATTATTTGAGCAAATATGATTGTAAAAAAATTATTTGTTGTATTCTCCCATTCACTGCCCTCTAGGTTTTCCCAACTTTGACGACTTCCGCTACTGAGAATCTCGCAAATGTGAAAAGGGTTCATTAGAAGATTTTGCAGAGACACGTTTATGTGGCCAAGTATAAATAGAAGCTCTAAATGAATCTGTTAGTGACAGTGACATTACGGCTGCATTTACACTGCAGATCTTGATAGTCAACTCTGATTTTGTGACTGAATCTGATTTTTTTGATGAACTGCTTGCATCATCTTTTAACAGTGACTTGTATCCGATTGTCTGCATTTACACAGCAAAGAAGCAATGACCATGAAAAAAGAGTGGGTGCTGACTGACAGCTGATAATAAAAGAACACTCTTTTCAATCTGTTCGCATGGTTTTATTTTTTATTTATTCTTTTTGACAAGTTATTTTACTATAGTTTATGACAGAAAAGTTCTCATTTGGCCATCTTCTTTTAATCTAGGCCTTTTTAAACCAGTAGGCATCTTAATGTGATGTCCATGGCATGACTTTTGCATGGGATGTATGCAACAGTTTTTTATTAGTTTATAGTGGTTGCGTGACGGATGTTGCAGTCTAGCTCTCTCTCTCTTTCTCTACCTCATTAACTTGTGTAAAAACTTGTGCTACATTACAATATAAAAGCTTTTTTAGTCCTCTTGTATGAGATTAAATGTTTGAGACTCTGCTGAAGTCTGTTCCGAAATGAACGCGGCAGAGTTAACGTCATTCGCTATGGTTTTTAATGACATGCGATTCGCATTGACAGGTGAAAATCCGATCTACCTGCTTACACTGCAGACACAAGGACCCCGATGTGATTCATTTTGGATAAATTTCCACATATGAACAAGGCCTGAATCTGATTTGAGTAAATCGGAGTCCCTGTGATTTTTTTCCTGCTTACACGTACATGGGTCATATCCGATCTGTGCCACATGGAGAAAAAAAAATCACAATTGAGTCACTTAAACCATGCAGTGTAAATGCAGCCTTACATTTTAGCCCTTCTACACTGGTGAACCTGAATGTCCGGTTTATCTTATACAATAAATGGCAACTGAGTTTATTAATCCATCCTTACTCACACGTGTAACATTGAGGTTAAATTATGTTGTTAACAGCGGTGCACCAAACCTCTTGTCCTGACAATAGCTTGTGAAGTCATTATGACTCAAGGAAACAGAAAGTCAGGTTGAGAGTGTATTCCCTCTCAGAATAACCTTGGCGTCACACTGAGGCTGGAGTGTGGCTGATTGCTTGCGGAAAACACTCATCAGCTGGAAGAGTGACCTTGGTGTGGTGTAATGACGCTTTGTGAAGAGGCAGGTGGTGCGAAGAGGACTCGCTTTAGACAGCTGCTCGCTCGACTCCTGCCGAGACATTCTTACGATTATCTCTGGAACGCGTCTCATGCGTCGCTCACGGCCAACGTGGGCTGCGGTAGAAAGAAATTTACGTTTCATGCGGACAAGACATCGGCCGTTTGCTATAGCGCAGGAGCTGTGAAGTGTTCATTTACAGTGATGCATGTCTCAGGTCAACAGAGTCTTTGTGATTACCTTTAATGGAGTTCTCGGATTCGCACATCCCGTCTAAAAGTGCAGAATTCATCAGGGTTAATCGCGCACGCGGCTCACCTGCCAAAGATCACAATAATGAGTTTGATTTTCCATTAGCCGAGAGCACTTTAGCCTTCTCCTCATGCGCACCTGATTTGATTCCCCCTCACAATTAATTCCCTGGAAATGGACATCTCTCCTCGGAAGAAAACATTTTGTTCCTCGGAAGATGCTGTCCTTTTGTCATGTGCAGGGTGTGCTGTAAATAAATCCAGTTCATTTAAATATTGGGTCAAGAAGAAGCATTTGAACTCTGATATTTTGAAAAGGAAATTGCAAGAAATTACACAAACAATCAGGCTTTGGTGGATTAAAAGCTTCATTGCTATGAGGAAGTTTAAGATAAATTTGGTACATTCCTTCCTTCTCTTTCTCTTTGTTTGTTTGTTTGTTCACTTGCTCGCTCATTTATTTACTTTCTTCTTTACTTATTTTTCTGTGTTTATATAAAATACAACCACAACATGAACACAACTGTCAAGGTTCAGGAAGGATGAGGGAGCGAGGACTTAAATGCAACAGAAGATGTTTTCTATTTAATGAAAACAAAGCAAAAAGGCAACAAAAACCACCCCGAGGGGGAAAACATTAATAAAACAAATAAACAAACAAACTTGACTGGGCAGGCTGGCCAGGATCAGGACTGGAAACACAACAGGACAGGGCTATAAACGACGATGAACTGGCACAGGACAGCAGACATGAGGAGAATATAAGCAGAAATAATTAACAAACAGACAGATGAACGTGATAATAATGTGTTAACAAGGAGGGTGGGGCTAGACAATAGACAGAAGAGCACATGACACGCAAACAACACAAGCCATGTGCTCACATAAAACAAGACTAGAACACGCAGCCAATGAGATAAGTTGGGTCTATTTATAAACTAATTTCGAGAGGATCACGTGCTTATGATTGAACACAGCTGGTACCACATCAGCTCCGCATATTGCACCAATTAGACGAATCCTGACACACTATAAATTACCAGAGCTTTCTACTCCGTCATCATCGTCTTGAAGAATCCCCCCTTCCACCCTCCCCTTTTCTAATGGGGTGGCACGGGGGCCCAGTGGTTAGCACTGTTGCCTCACGGCAAAAACACCGCTGGTTCGGCCTCTTCCCGGGCCGGTCAGCGTTTCTGTGTGGAGTTTGCATGTTCTCCCCGTGTTTGTGTGGGTTTCCCCGGGTTCTCCGGTTTCCTCCCACCGTCTAAAAAACATACAACATAAGTAAATCGACTACATTTACATAGCATCTTAAAGCAAATCTAGGCAGATATATCTCAGCACGTTCACAAGCGGGGGGAGTTCTCGAGACTTACCCGAGCTCAAACTCTCCTTTGTCCTTTAAACAGGAAGGAGCCCCGGGCTCAAGGATATTCTGACCTCAGGACTCTCTCCCGGGACAGCATGCCAAATACACTTTATTATCAATCATCAGCTAAGTGTGAACTCTTGAACTCATTAACCGCGTGTTTGTATGACAACACTAAAGCACACGGTGCATGTAAACATGTACCATGTGTTAAACACAACAACAAAGGACTGAACGCGAGACACGAGTACATGATGAATGAAAACACTCACCGTGCTCTCACACACGCAGCGTGCATGTTTCATCCCAGCGCCAACCGAAACCAACTAGACTGAGACGCTGGGAATGAAACACCACGCTGCATTGAGACGAACACTAACACCAAGATGGGGGCGCGCAATCGCAAACACGCCCAGACCTCACGTGCCCGCATCAATCGGGAATGCGCACGGTTCAAGCGCGCTCACAATTTGCACTCATACAGAGACACACACAATGAGAGAAATGCAGTGCTCGACCCGAGAAAACTCAAGTCGAACTCAACACAAGACATGACAGGGCTAGTGTCTGGGCTCTGCCACTAAAACAAGAATTAACAAGACCAGAGTGGCAGAACCCTGACAACAACTTATAAAATAACACAAACAATTTCTGATCGTAAGCTGCTGTGATATTGACCGACACTTGATTGTTTGATTGTGGATGAGGTTTGTTTGTTGCGTGTCCATTTGCACTCATGCCCTTCTCGTCACCTGCTGCCCACCTTCTCTTTGAAGCTAACTTTCTTCCTTTTCTGTGGTCTCCTTCTTCTCCCCGCAGGCATCACCATCGCCAGCGCTCTCATTGATACGTCTCAGCAGAGGCCCGGCGACTTCAAAGACAAGGCCTTGAGTCTAAAGAGTCGCAAACAGCAGCACGCGGTGCACCAGGGAACCTGCGTTTGAAGCAACCGACTGACCCTCTCTTTCACATCTTTCTGTTCTTCTCCTTCTCGTCCAGCAGATGATGAGAGAGCAGCTCTTGAAGTGTAAATGACAAAGGAGGGTCGAGACAATAGTAGTCGTGTGTGGCTCCTCCTGAATTGCACGCTCCATAGTGGAGCTCGTATTCCCTCAGTATTGCTTGAACCTCTGTGGAGGACATCTGCATTTTGATTGCACACATTGGCTTTCTGTTTTTTCCGACAGATGTTTCTCAAAAAGGGAGGGAGTGTGTGAACAAGACTCACTCCAACCCAAAATAGGAACAGGTTTCATGCCAGAATTAATCATGCGGTCACGTATGTCGAGGTATTGAAAATAAACCTGGCTTTATACTTTCGAGGTGACAGTGAGTGATGTGTCTGTTGATGACTCGGTATTTACTGTTAACAATGGTCTGATTGTATGGTAATTTTAAAGTTTAATTGTAGAAGTCAGAATTGGATTTGTCTTGGAGAACTAACCTGTCAAGCAATGTTGTGTTTTAAGGACATTTAATAGACATCCAAAAATAGATGTGTTGATTAAGGCCCCGTTTACACTAGTGCGTTTTAGTTTTAAAACAGCGTTTTAGCATGAAAACGATCCGCATCCACACTAGCGTTTTACCCAGCATTTCTGAACATATCTCCGTCCACACTACTCCACCAAATTCGTATATCATGTGACCATTCGCGCGCTCTGGGCATGTGCGTTCAAGTATAAACAGGAAGCATTGGTCTCGCTCGGCATTTGGTTATTGTTAGTCAACAAACACTAACCCGAAACCAGCGTTCTAAATAGGGCTTGCGCTGCTTGAAACGAGAGCGATTAGCGAGTGCTCGAACAATAGCTTGCCTCTTGTGAATATATGCAGCTGTTGTTGTAAAAAAAGGTAGAGTTTAACTGCACAATAGCACCTAAAACGGACAATAGTGCTAACATCGCTCCCATTTCTGTGTCCAGGAGCCAAGCCTCCGTTTTCAGATGTCTCCGTTTCCCCAATCCACACTGAGACGGAGCAGCAGCGTTTTAGAATGAAAATGGCCTCTCCAGCGTTTCCAAAACGCTCCGTTTTCGAGGCTCGAAAACTCCGGCGTAGTGTGGACGGATGGCGTAACCGTAGCAAAACTTATACGTTTTAAAACGAAAATGCATTAGTGTAAATGGGGCCTAAGGCAAGGCTATATTTCAGCTGTCAGTAAAAATCTATTAGATGCCTAATAGTCCAACGTAGTCCAGTTCGTTCCTGTCTATTTGATAATTAGTAATTGGGTTATTGTTAGATGTTTAGAGCGACATGATGGCTCAGTGTTAAGCCACTCAGCAAGAATTGTCGCTGGTTCAAGTCCCGGCTGGGTCATTTGGTATTTCTGTGTAGAGTTTGCATGTTCTCCCCATGTTCGTGTGGGTTTACTTCAGGTGCTCCGGTTTTCCTCACAAAGACATGCTGGAAATTGGCTGGAACATATATGTATAAATTAGTGTGTATGGATGTTTTCCTGTACTGGGTTGCAGCCGGAAGGGCGTCCGCTGTGTAAAACGTGCTGGATAAGTTGTTGGTTAATTCCACTGTGGTAACCCTTGATGAATAAAGGGACTAAGCCAAAGGAAAATGAATAAATTAATGAATGAATGTTAGACTACTATTAGATTTTCACAGAAAGCATAAAAGCAGCTTTGTTATAGCCAAAACATCTATTGCCGAGGAGGTGTACGACATAAAAAAACATGTCAAAAATGCTATACGATTTGATGTCAAAACCTTGACGTCCATTTCACATCCACACACTGACGCCCATTTGACCACCAAAATAAACACACAAAGGTATTATAAAATTAGAGCAAGTTTATTCAACTGAAAGCTTTATTGCAGATATTTTGTTTCTCTACAATGCAGCTACACTACCTTGATCAACATCTAACTTTGGCATCAAAAAAATAATAAAAACTTCAAAAATCCATTACAGGAATGTCTTGTATATTAGATTTTTTGACGCATTTTTGGGGCCGGTGTTAGATGTCATTTTCATCAAGGTAGTCATTGACATCAAAACAATTAGCATTTCTGTGTGTTTTTTCACATCAAAGTGCCTACTGGGTCGACGTCTTTGTAATATTAGGGTACATAAGATACATTAGGGTACATTTACACAACAAAAAGACATTTTCTTGTGCATTTTTGAAAAGGTTAGTGTAAATACGAAGCAAAATGTTGTTTTATGCGTTCCAGGACAGAAGTTGTTGATGTCAGTTTGTAAATAAAACTATACAAACAGTCCTTAAGTCTGCCATTACTGTTTTAGTTGTCAAGTACACATGCATGTCTATAGATTGAATATGTACAGTAATATGCATGTGCATGATGTCACCGTTTACATGATTTTGTAGTTCACGATCATGGAAATCACCTCCAAAATTGCACACACTAAAACACGTCTGCTGAAATGAAGTAATAGGGGAAATGCATAAAACATCGGTAACACTTTATTTCAATGGTCCATTTGAGCATTAGTTGACTGTCTACTTAATACCTGTTGATACTAACATTCAACAGACATTAAACTGACTACAAGAAACTTTGCAAGTACATGTCAACTTACACTAACCCTTCCCCCAACCCTAACCCCAACCTAACTGTCTAATAATCTAATGAGAATTAGTTGCAATGTAACTTAAATTCAACAAACGGATCATCAAAATAATGTGTGACCAAAACATCTTTAGTTGAAAATGGTGTTGTGTAAACATACCCATAGTGGTCCAACAAGACGAGCACTTAATAAAAAGCTTGTGCGTCCCAAATCACATACTTATGCACTATTCTACGCCATTTTGTAGTATACATAGAGCAAGTAGTGCATTCATACTGAAAAAAGAATAAGTGCACGTTAAATACCCAGATGATGCTCATTTTTAACTGTTTAAAGGAAGTGTGGAATGTTGGACACTTCATGCCAGGCACTCAGCAGCCGCTGCTTTGGTCACGTAGTGGAAGGGGCTGACCTTTCGGGCACTGATGTTGGATTACTTTATTTATTTTGGATTGTGAAAGCAGTATTCTCATACGAGAGTGATTGTACCACCTCCTGATGGTGAATGCGGTTATACTCATGGCAGGTATTATTACTTTGGTCATTCATTTTGCTAATATGGCAACCGTCACACATCATCTGGGAAACGGTTTGAATTTCCACTTGGTAAAAAATGTTTTAGTGTTCCATTTGGGATGACGATACATTCATATACCATGCTGTTGAGTGGGAAAGTGCATACATACATAGTGCATAAGAGTATAGTGTATAGTGTGCCATTTGGAACGCAGATTGTGTATATATATATATATATATATATATATATATATATATATATAT
>CAIGQQ010031933.1:3210051-3224409 GCA_903798035.1 Danio albolineatus
TGAGCATTAGGAGGGATACGAGATCAGGTGTTTCTCGAGTGCCCCCCAAAATGCTACTTAGCTCGGGACAGCAGCCGTATATTCGGAGAACGCCCCCCAAAAGGCAAAGTGATGCTATATCCGGCTGCTGGATATAGTGGTGGATAGGGAAAAAAGAGATAGAGATGTATATAAATATATATCTATAAGGATATATAGATTTATACATATATACGTACGAAGTTGGTAATTCTCTGGCCTGGGGGGGGGGCAGTGACGTGACTCGAAGCTCGAAGTCACAGCTCGGGCAGTTGAGCTATCAAGGCTAGCTCTAGCAGGAGTCAGGGAGAAGGTGTTGGGCGGTGAAGACTTCTGCTAGAGGGTGAGCTTAGGGGTGCCAGCAAGATGTAAGACATGCGTTCAAACACGAGGGTGCATATCTACATCGCACTGCACATGCATGCGCATGTACGCGAAGGAGCGTTTGGATTCTCAATCGCTTGCTGCATGCATGTACGAATGCAGCTGGGCTATGGAAGGGCAGTGACGTGACTCGAAGTTTGAAGTCACAGCTCGGGCAGTTGAGCTATAAAAGGCTGGTTCTAGCAGGAGTCAGTTGGCGGTGAAGACTCCTACTAGAGGCAGGGCTTAGGGGTGCCAGCTTAATGTTAGATATGCGTCTGAATACGTGGAAGTATGCAGGAGCATATCTACATCGCTAGTATACGCATGCAATTTTTATTTATTATTATTATTTATTTATTTATTTTTTATTTTATTTATCTATTTTTTTTATTTTTATTTTTTTATTATTTTTATTATTTTTTTTTTTATTTATTTTTTTTTTGCGAATTTGCACTCGCTTGCCGCATGCGTATACTAATGTAACTGGGCTATGATAGGGCAGTGACGTGACTCGAAGCCACAGCTCGGGCAGTTGAGCTATAAAAGGCTGGTTCTAGCAGGAGCCTGGGAAGATGAAGTGGGCAGTGAAAAACTCCTACTAGAGGGCTTAGGAGTACCAGCTTGATGTTTGATGTGCACCCGCGTAAGAGATTTAAACACGGATGCATATCTACATCGTTCGTTCATGCCTGCACGTGCCTAGACAGGCGTGCTTGCATGTACATAGAGCTGGGTCCTAGGAAGGGGCAGTGACGTGACTCGAAGCTCGAAGTCACAGCTCGGGCAAGATGAGCTATCAAGGCTGGCTCTGCAGGAGTCGGGGAGGGGGGTAGGGGGAACTCCTGGGAGCGGCAGGGAGGGAAACTAGGAGTTGAAATAAGAAAATTCAGGGCTAGAAGCAAAAGGGGAGGAGTATGGAAAAAGGGGAAGGAGTATAGGCTGTATTATGCCCGTGTCCTTAAGCCAATAGCTGGGAAGCCCCGCTCTAGGCAAGTTAGGCTCTTCGTTGTAGGATAATGGTCTCGTCTGGGAAGGGTCTTTTGGGCTGCCTGGAGGTGGCATTGGTTGAGGCGAATGTATGATTTTGAAAGCATCAGGTGACCACCTTCCTGTGGTTTGGAGCTGCCGTAGTCTCTAGAATGAGAAAAAAGAAAAAATCAGAATGGTGGATATAGATTCAATCGCTTTAATGCATGGTACAATGCCTTGTTGTTGTAATGTGCAAAGATGATAGACGGGACGGGGAGCCTGGGCAGCTATACTCCTGCGGGAGTAAGTGCATGATTCGGGGAAAAAGCTAAGTGTACTCAGAGCTGGGAGGAAGAGGGTTAAATGGCTGGGTCGTGCCCACGCCCTTAGGAAGTTGGTATAGTGGTTGTTCTCCCGCCCTCAGGGAGCTGATGTGGCTTTTGGGCCTCCTTGAGGTGGCTGAGGCTAAGGCAGATGTATACTTTGGAGGCGTCATAAGACCACCTTCCCAGGGTTTGTATGTGCTGCTGTGATGGCGGCTCTAATTCTAAATGGCTAGAGTATGATTCTGGTGGGAAGCCTGAATGTCGGAGGACTGCTTTAAGGTGTTTTTTTTTTTTTTTTTTTTTTTTTTTTTTTTTTTTTTTTTTTTTTTTGGAACCGAAAACGTGTTACTGGGTGATATGTAACATCAATGAAGAGGGGGGGGGACTAGAACTTAGTGTTTTCCTGTAGTGTATGTAGGCCAGGAGTGTTTGGAAAGGGCTTGTAGGGGAGGGGATGTTGAATATGTATCTGAAGTGTCCTTTTCTGTATTGGTCTGTTTTACTTTGTTTGATGAGGAAAGGTGTAGTTTCCTCGTCAATCGAAGTCAGGTCAGAAATAGTGGGGTGGATATTTGGATCGAATGAAGATGGAATTGGGGTTTCAGAGCATCTGAGAAATCCAAAAGGCCAGTGTAAATATTGCATCTAAGGTGTGGTCTGTGTGGAAGGATAGATAGCCTTTCCTTAGTGGGGAAAAGCATTGGAAAGTATGTTGTGTGTTATGGGTAGTCTGGGGTCTGGGAGGGAGGGGTTTGCTTTTTGCAGGCCTTTATTAAGAAGGCTGGTTTGTCAATTGGCTATGGAATCGGAGATGAAGCTGCATATAAGCTTGTAAGAAAAATAAATTCCACTTAGAATTAGCTTGGATGTGTTTGAGTGAATGAAGATATGTAATGAAGTGATTGAAAGTAGGGAAAAAATTGGGGAAATATAATGTTGTACGGGGAATGAAAATGTTTAAGTTTCTTCCATGCAGTGAGATGTGATTGTAGGGTTCTGGGAGAAACTGCCTGAAGGATAAGAGATATGGATGTTTGGGAGTATGGGATGTATGGCAGTTGGATGCAGCTCTGCTTCTGGCACCGTTCTGAAATGAAAGCAAAAGAGAGAGTTAGCTATTGGTTATGGAAACCAGGGCATGTACAGTAGTCCCGATAAATTGTTTCTGGCTGATGTTCAATTAAGGCAAAGGAGTAACGGCATTAGAGCAGGAGAAATGAGAGCGCCCTCTTTTAATGCTGTAAACTAAGCTTTGTTGACACAGTGAACGAGGGTGGTGGAGACGGACCATTCGTCTCCCCGTAATATAGCCGCAGGATTGATTTGTTGCTCAACCACTTCTGGTTCGGCGATGTCAGATTGTTAGTTGGGGCTGGCAAGGTTGTAGGACGGGAGAGTCAAGACACTGGAGTGGGATCCGTTAGACAAACCTGAAATGAGAAATTCAGAAAAATTAGGATCAGGGTATGAACAAATTTCAGTATAGAGATATTGACAGGAGTCAACAAATAATTCCTGTGTTTTATATTGGCTTTCAATACTTGGCATATGACGCACACATGTGTGCCGCCGCAGTAATTGCAGATGTGCAGATATATATATATATATATGTGACGAAGGCATCTTGTAGCATTAGGGTTATTGCAAGACAGGGGGAGAGAGGGTTTGAGAAAAAGGAGGAAGTAGAGCGGGTTAGCAGAGGTAGATGGGCTGGGGACGTTGCTGGTGGATTTTTGGGAACTGAAGTTCTTTCAGAGAAGGGGATTATGAAGGGGCAGGAGGTTGTCTTGAGCAGGTTTTAACAGCAGACCGCACAGGAAAGAATACTGCATCCTGAGAAAATTCTGATGTGAAGGTTAGATCCGTCGTCTGCTAGTATTGCTGCTGGTACCACTTGTTTCCAGTGTGTCCCTTGTAGGAGCCAAGATTGTAAATTGGCGATTGGCCACAAGGTGTCAGTACAACATTACCTTACGGTGCCTGCGCTGGGTGTAGAGAGAGAGCAATAGCAGGAAGCAGTTGTGACCGTAACTCAGCGTTTGTTATGAAACTTTAAGCTAGAAATAGTGCTGTGATAAGATGCATTGTGTTCTGTTGTTTGGAAAATAAAGACATTTTTATTTGCATCTATTTGCCTACGGAGTCTGGCTTTAATGCGTGCAAATTGCTTTCTCTGCCGACTATAGTAGGGACACCGCTACACCGCTTGGGGATAGGGGGGCGTGGCGGGAGCGAGTGCGGAGTAGGTCCGTAGAATTATAGCAGATCGCAGCAGCTGGGGATGGTGATTCCGCTTTGTGAGAGGCTAGCGGATTTCTGATGCGGTCATCTTGTTGGAAGTTAGGGATGATGATTTTGCAGAGGCGTAGGAAGAAGCTGGAGAAGGTAGGTGGAGATTTGGAGTGACTGAAGATGACGATTGAATGCGGTGTTGGGTTCTTGTCATAGTTGGGCGGATAGGCCTTAGAGGAGCCTCGGTGTTTAGCCGGCTTCCGGGCTGGGCTTGATGTTGTTAAACCCTGGGCTGGTGTTTCGGGGAGAGCGGAGTTTTGTTCCTGTTCATGTTTATCTGTTGTTGAAGATGGCTCCAAATGAATTGCTGCTGCTGCTGCTGTTGTTGTTGTTGTTTTATTGAAGTTGCAAAAGTTAGTAGAGAGAGTTTTCTTAAACTCGTGAAGGAACTGGAGCAGCCCTGTCGGGAGCCTTCTTCCGGAATCGAAGATGTGGAATGAAGTTTAGGCAGGATATATATAGTAGGTTTAGGATGATCTGATAGGCTAGCTAATGATTAGCAATGGGAATCAGCTGAAGTCAATCATTTCACGTGCTCCTCTCGAAATTAGTTTGTGAAACTTCACAAAGTGACAAGTGACAACACAGAATAAATATGAAAAAGAAGACGATAGACATTAAACAGAGATGCAGTCAGTCCAACGATCTGGATGTTGAAATGTATGTACAGATTTGTTATAAATATACAGGTTATAAGGTGCTGTGAACAAATGCGTAAGTATTGCATTGTATATTGTTATAAGGTGCTGTGTACAGATGCGTAAGAAGTATTGCAATGTATATTATTATAAGGTGCTGTGTACAAGTGCGTATGAGAAAGTATTGCACGTTTATTGCACAATAGGAAAAATATGAACTGTTCATGAGGTAGATGGCCTGAGGAAAGAAACTTTTCCTGTGTCTGGCTGTTTTCGTGCTCTGTGCTCTGTAGCGCCGACCAGACGGTAACAGTTCAAACAGGAAGTGTGCTGGGTGCGAGGCGTCCAGGGTGATTTTGCGAGCCCTTTTACTCACTGTGGAAGAGTACAGTTCTTGAAGTGTAGGAAGGGTAGTTCCAGTGGTTCATTCAGCAGTCCGGACTATTCACTGTAGTCTGCGGAGGTCGGATTTGGCAGCTGAGCCGAACCAGACAGTGATTGAAGTGCAGAGGATGGACTGCATGACAGCTGAGTAGAACTGCACGAGCAGCTCCTGTGGCAGGTTGAACTTCCTCAGCTGACGAAGGAAGTACAGTCTCTGCTGGGCTTTCTTCACAATAGAGTCTATGTGAGTGTCCCACTTCAGATCCTGAGAGATTGTGGTGCCCAGGAACCTGAATGACTCCACTGCAGCCACAGTGTTGTTCATGATGGTGAGCGGGGGGAGTGCAGGGGGGTTTCTCCTAAAGTCCACTATCATCTCCACCGTTTTGAGCGTGTTCAGCTCCAGGTTGTTGTACCTGCACCATAAAGCCAGCCGCTCCACCTCCTGTCTGTATGCAGACTCGTCACCGTACCGGATGAGGCTCATAACAGTTGTGTCGTCTGCAAACTTCAGGAGCTTGACGGAGGGATCTTTTGCAGTGCAGTCGTTGGTGTACAGGGAGAAGAGCAGTGGGGAGAGAACACATCCTTGGGGGGCACCAGTACTGATGGTGCGGCTGTCGGACGTGATTTTGCCAATTCTGACTAGCTGTTGTCCATCTGTCAGAAAGCTGGTGATCCACTGACAGACAGAGCTAGGAACAGAGAGCTGGGTCAGTTTGTGCTCGAGCAGTGATGGGATGATGGTGTTGAAGGCAGAACTGAAGTCCACAAACAGAATCCTTGCATAGTTCGCTGGTTTGTCCAGATGTTGTAGGGTATAATGCAGTCCCATGTTGACTGCATCATCCACAGACCGGTTTGCTCTATAGGCAAACTGCAGGGGGTCCAGCAAAGGTCCGGTGATGTCCTTCAGATACGCTAGAACCAGTCTTTCAAATGAATTCATGGCCACAGATGTTAAGGCAACAGGTCTGTAGTCGTTGAGTCCGGTGATCTTTTGCTTCTTCTGGATTGGGATGGTGGTGGAGCGTTTGAAGCAGGATGGAACTATGCGCTGTTCCAATGATCTGTTGAAGATCTGCAAGAAAATGGGAGCCAGCTGGTCAGCACAGGTTCTCAGACAGGCTGGTGAGACATCGTCTGGGCCTGGCGCTTTCCTTCTTCTCTGTTTACTGAAGACACACATTATCCACACTGATCTGAAGATCAGGGGGGGAGAGGGGGATGACTGGAGGTGTTGATGGCTGTGTAGAAAGATGGTCAGGGCGGGTGTGGCTGGAGGTGGTTAGAGGTGTAGAGGGTGTCTGGTCGAAGGTGTCAAATCTGCAATAGTTATGTATGTAATGCTCATTCCCTGAAGGAGGGAACGGAGACGGTTATGTTCCCCTGCCACAGAAGCTGAATCAATAGCTTTAGCTTCCTCTCAAGGCAGCCTTTATTCTCCCAATTGCGAAGTGGCTACACCTGTGAGAGCTGCACTCGCTAATTTCATATGCATTTCATTGGCTTGTTTTCATACAGATCAGAGTGACTGGTTCTTCTGAATTGAATCCCCTAGTTGATCAACTCGACATAAAGGTCTCCGTTCCCTCCTTCAGGGAATGAGTGTTACGTATGCAACCAAGATGTTATACAAAGTTATTAAATTACAAAAATGATCAAAATGACCCCATCTTGCATTGAAAACCTTGCATTAACCAAAGCTCTAACCAATAGTCTAGATCAGGGGTGTCCAAACTTGATCCTGGAGGGTCGGGGTCCTGCAAAGTTTAGTTCCAACCCCAATCAGACACACCTGTGCTAGCTAACCGGCTCTTACTAGGCTTTCTAGAAACATTCTTGCAGGTGTGTTGAGGCAAGTTGGAGCTAAAATCTGCAGGACACCGGCCATCCAAGACCAAGTTTGGACATTCCTGGTCTAGACTAACCTTTTTTGAGGAGAATATAGCATGGACAGAGCACTGAGCAAAAATTCACTTTAGTGAAGAGAGCATTTTTTATTTATTTGGCCTTGATCTTTATCATTCAACTGTCGAGAGACTGAATCCAAAGTCTGTGCAGAAGTTTGTAAAATGTGGAGGTAAAATGTCATGGTGTATCTTATATACATCGCAGAAAAAAATGCTAATGTTCATCAGAAGCTCCTTCAGCAACAGGTTGATCCTTCCCTGCATTCATCACTGTTTAGAAGAGTGGATCAAGATCACAGCAGAACACTGAGACGATGTCCTGTGAGAGCCTAGTGATGTCTCGAGAGACAGGTGATGTCCAGTCTTGTCCTATGATTGTCCGTGCTGCAGTCAGTGTTGTTCTGCTAATTTGATAACTAACTTTGATTTCCACAGAATGAAGTGTGTTGTCCGCTTTGGTTATTTTGTTAAACACTGCTTCAAGTGTTCATGAATTGTTCTCTAATTTTGATCTCCTCACATGTATACAAGGGAGACAAATGGTATCAACTTCGCACAGTGAGTCATGCTTGGTTTGATCTCAGATGACCGTAACATCATGAACTCATGATCATCAGCCCTCCTCTGCCTATTGTGTCTGAATAGCAGTAGTCAGAATGGCCCTCATTTACAGATGATGTCCAGGCTTTACACCATTATGCTCCACTTATGTTTGGTAATGGTTGCTGTCTGATGCCGAATGATCAATGTCAGTGGAGACAGACTACAAAGCCCACAGTTGTTTTAGGATAACATGTGGGAAGAATGACTCCCCAGTTGAGCTGGCTGTTCACAGCAGCCCACATCTGTGCTGACAAAGACAGCGCTTTATGCTCACCATTATGGTAAATGGACTATTGTGTCAGCGATGAAGTTACATCAGTCAAAGTCATCAGGTTTCAAATGCGAGTCATGATGATCCGTTCATTTTTTTAGCATCGGGATGATTATACAGAGCGAGTAAAAGAATGAGAAAGCTACTCGGGATGATTATCACGCATCCTTATTGCAAATGAAGTCGGAATAGCATAACCGTTCTGGCATTCAGTTAATTAGTCTTTATGCCTGTGTGTATAAACTGCCCACGACTGCTGTGAGCAAGAGAATAAAGGTTTGGAAAATAACACTTTGCAGTCGACTCGCTTCCAGATGTGTATCAGCAAGTGAAATCTGGTGCACAAATTTCAATTCCCATGAATGGCTTTTTCATTTGAGCATAGCAGGTGGTGATGATGTTTGTCTTGTCATTCAATCCAGGCAGAGACAAGACACGTCTGCAGGGGTGGACATAAAGGTGCTGTAAGCAATTCCTTCATAGAATATAGAGCAGAATGATATACTGTAGGATGGTGTGGTGGAAAATAGCTGAAAATGATCAATCTTTGGACAAATATCATTAAATAAAGGTCATTTGAAGGCCACACTTTAATTTAAGATTCAGTTCTCACTTTTTATAAACTATTAATTATGACATTTGCTTCAGCAATCCTTTAATTTGCTGTTCATTAACCCTTTATAAGGCATTCACTAAAATAACTGTAGTGTTATTGGGGGGTTTTAAAAGACATTTTTCATTACACATCACACTTAATGACTGAATTCTGAAAGGTTTACAGATGCGTGATGTTCTTTAGATAGTCCATCTCAAGCCATTTTCATGGCAAAAAAAAGTTTGTGTTTACAAACGTTACAACAAAAGCTCATCTGGATCAACTAAACACTGGATTTTCGATTTAGATTCTTAAGAGTTAATATACATTCATTTATTCATTCATTCATTCTTTTTTCTTCGGTTTAGTCCATTATTTACCAGGGGTAGCCACAGCAGAATGAATAGTACTGTACTAAATAGTATAAAAACATAGAATTACTAAGTCCCAAACTGTATTTGATGAAAAGAGTATTCCAAAGGGGGCGACATGGTGGCGCAGAAGGTAGTGCTGTCGCCTCACAGCAAGTAGGTCGCTGGTTGGAGCCTCGGCTGGGTCAGTTGGCATTTCTGTGTGGAGTTTGCATATTCTCCCCATGTTCGTGTGGGTTTCCTCTGGGTGCTCCGGTTTCCCCCACAGTCCAAAGACATGTGGTACAGGTGAATTGAGTAGGCTAAATTGTCTGTAGTGTATGAGTGTGAATGAGAATGCATGGATGTTTCCCAGAGATGGGTTGTGGCTGGAAAGGCATCCGCTGCGTAAAACAAATGCTGGATAAGTTGGCGGTTCATTCCGCTGTGGTGACCCCAGATTAATAAAGGGACTAAGACGAAAAGAAAATGAATGAATGAGTATTCCAAAGTTTCCTGGATGATGTATTATGCTAGAAATCTGAAGTGCAGAACTATCCGTACTCTAACTGCTTATACTGCCCACAATACATTGCACGTTATACGTGAATCTGACTATACCTACAAACTCGGGTAAGAAACTGTTAAGCAAGCTACAAATAACACAGGGAGACCAACCGTCAAGTAGAGAGGCTTCTGTAAAGTTTTTTGATTGACTGTTATTTAATATCTAGCCTACTGGAAAATATTTAAATGATATTTTTTCCATGCATATATTTAATCTGCAACAACAGTGTGAACTTCTCTAAAGATGTGTTTGGACGTTAATTTCTGAATGCATAATTATCCAAAGACCTGAGGAGATTTGTCTGCATGAAAGACTGCATGAGTAGGGCCTGCGGGCCAAAGTTGGCCCATTGTAACCTTTGATTTGGCCCATCATCCCATCTGAGAGGAGAGTGAGTATGATGGAGAGGGTTGGGGCAAATGAGAGATTGTCATTTCTAATTTGACATAAATCTTTTTGTTTGTTTTATTGTTTAGCTACAAAAAATTGGAAAAAACGGAAATGAAATGTAAATGTAAATGATTTTTTTTAAATGTAAATACTGTTACTTGAATGATAGAGGACTATGCAGAAGACATCGGCTAGCAAATGAAGGCAAAGACTAGTGTAATTTTGTTTTAAATTATATTTTGTTTTTACTGTAATAAGCTCATTATAAAGTATTAAAAAACTGTATTAGTTAATATAAAGTAATGTTTTAATCATTTTTAAACATTATCAAATAAATTAGGAAATTACCCATGGTAAATTACCCCACCTATATTTGCCTTCGGCACACTTGCCTCAATCAAGTTTGGTTTTTGGCCCTTCAAAAGAATAAGTTTGGGCAGCCCTGCTCAAAAGTATGTACCTTTTCATAAAAAAAATACATACTGTGGGCCTCTTATAGAAAGCAGTATAAAAATGCAAACTGGGTTCTATTTATGGGGTATAGATATTCTAGCATCTATTCATGGGGTATAGATATGATCTGAATTGAAAACGCAAATATGTCGTAACTCTGCAATGCATTCTGGGTATTTAGGACAAGTAAGCCTGGTTCCCGTTGATCTCTATTTATTTATTGTAGCAAATATACACTCATCAGCAGTAATCAAATATTATTCGTTTATTTGATCCGCTCTGGATTTGCCCCCTCTGCATCTGTGCTTGACTTCACCATTGAAAACAAAATGTTATGGAATGCATATCATCAGCTTCTCAGACACCAAAGAGTGTTAATAAAGGTATATAAACATTAGTCAATTTTATTCTGAGTGTTCATGAGAGGTTTTTCAAAAGTTAAAAATGATACTATACTATAATATAATAGATACTATTTCTGTTGTGATTTCCATTGTCATGGTTTACATTGTGACCCTTCTGCGTTTGTCCACATTTTTTTTATTGAATACAAGAAAAATAACATTACTACATTGAAAAAAAAAAACAATAACAAAAGTTAAAGAGAAATTTTTTTTAAAAACCTCTATCATTAAGAAAAAGATTATCATGAGCTTAAAGAAGCTTATTATTATGTTTAAGAGATTCTACAACAACAAAAAAGCAGCATGAGTGCACGCAGCTGGCAGCAATCACAATCAGTTGTATATAAGAATGCCAGACACGCTGTGCTAAGCACCTTTTCTCTTACAGAATCCTCACGCTACTGTAAGAGATATTTGCTGCTTTCAACTCCGCCTGAGAAAGTGAGAGAAAGGGGGCGTTTCTCTGGTCTGGTTCTCCAAAAGCGGTGAGTTTGTCTGAGCAAGTTTCCTTAAAGGGCACATACATTAACCCTTTTTTAAGATTTTATATGACTACTATGGTTGTTCCGAGTGTGTCAGTCTAGGTTTAGATCAAAACACCATTCAGATTGTTTTATTATAATGTGTTAAAAAGTGTCATTTTGGGGGCGTGTACACAGGTCGCTGTTTAGGGGTGTGTTGCTTCACATGCAAATTAGTTTCGACTTCCCGCCAATCTTAACTAGGGGGCGGAGCCAAGAGTGCCCCTGCTTTGTGTACGGCAACACAGGCAGACAGAGAGAAGCATTCAGCCGTACGTGTACGACCCGGACTCAGACACGGAACAAGCAGAGACGACTGTTGAGGAATCAATAATCCGAATGAGCCAGAATGTGTCAGAGTTGTAGTTACAAAATCATTTATGTCTTTGTACAGTTTTACAGCCGCTATGTAACGATGCATGCATCATCCGTAATGCGTTTGATAAAGTTCGCCATATCAGAGTTCTACAAACAAATACAGACAAGACATAAAGATATCCACTAAGATAAACACTGCATTGGTATGATTTATATGCAAAAGGGATCGCGGATTATTGGAACTGATCCATTTTTCAAAAACAATTTATTCGCGAATCCCGAGTGGAATTGTCCCGCATTCTCAAAGCAGTCTGCGCTAAAATGGTTAGCTCAAACATATACGACAGTTTAGGTACGTTTTCAGGCACCTGGTTGTTAAAGATAAAACTCAGCCACTTAAGGGCGTACTCACACTATGTACAGTTGCCTTTAACCGGGCAAAAGCACGCTAGTGTCACGGGTAGAAAAAACTAGAGGATCCAATTGCAAGTAAAACGGTTTAATATTGACGAAGTCAAAGTCAAACACGAGTTCAGGAACACACAGGGAAACTCCCGTCTCACGGGGCAGGAAGGACAGGAAGGAGTGAAAATGCCGATCACGGTCTCTGAAGATACTCCTCTCCAGTCCTGAACATAGACAGAGCACAAGTCACGACCAACAACGAACTGACACAAGACAAAAGACGCGCTGTCCTGATATAGTCGCGAAAACGAGTTGCAGCTGGCAGACTAATCAGGACAGCAGAGCTCTACATAGCACGTGACATCACACTGACGTAACAGACACACGAGGAACACCAAAACAAAACCATGTGACCACGCAGACACTCAGGAGTGCGCACACACCTACAACCGTGACAGCTAGTCTCCCCTTCCGTCTCCCCGGACGGCCCGCGGTCTTATTGCATTCGGGCCTGAGCATGCTTACGTCATCTGATGCGCTGTTTAGTGTAAGCACAAGCGCTCTTAGAGATTTCAGTGAGATTTCTTGTTATGATTATATCGTTTTAGTCGTTTGATATGCAGTGACACACAGTCAAAATTCTGCCGAACAGATCAGCCACTGCTGACACTCATAAACAATCATAAAGTCCTCGTGCTGCAGGAATTAGAAGGTTTAATAATTTACGACAGTGTGCGTTCATTAAACAGTAAGAATGATTAATAAATCCATATGAAACAGTCCCCAAAAGACACGTCTCCTCTTCAGTTTGGGGCTTAGGCGCGCTTTGCACTATCACTACAAGCGTACCACGCCAAAGCCCAAGTGAACTGGGCTCTTCCAACCGGGCCAGGCCAACTGTACCGTGCCTGAGCCCGATTCAGCGCACTTGAGTATGCCCTTAAGCCTCTGTTGCTCATTTCCAGGAAGACGATAAAGGCTCTTGTGCTGAGCCTTGCATCCAAAAACAGCGCAAGGGTGTTCCTTTGGTGTCATCGCTTCGACTCACACTAAGAAAATGGCGGACGTGAAACAACAAACTTATGCAAATATGGTAACGCGCGCCTGTCAATCAAAATGGGTGGGCGGGGGACCGCACTCCTACGTAAAGTTGCGGTCGGTCTCAAAACCGCTCCAATTGGTCCACCGTTTTTATGTTGTTAAATTGAAAAAAAAGGACTGGGTGTGTTTATATCACCCCAAAATGACCGTCTATACACTATAACTACACATATGACTGTCCAAACAGCTTAAAAAGTAGATTTTTCATCAAAGGTGCCCTTTAAAAGAGCAACATGGTCGAGCAGTGCGTCTTTTTAAAGATGTCGTTCCGACCAAGTGTTTCTGGATGGGGTGGATCCCTGTGCCCGGATGATAGGCACGAGAACTGTGTTGCAGATCTTGGGGTCCAGCATGTTAATGTGGTGCTCGCTGGCAGTGCATGCTGTCACTGCAATGGCATGTCTGTTGTGCAGCTAAAATCGCGACTCGCTCTTGCAAAAAGGCAAACCACCCATGTTTTCCCCCTCAAGTCGGTTGGCACTCGGGCAGATCTGAGGGTTACAGTGGGGGTCAATCCTCAAGACCTCCCACACTTTAGCATGCTGCAGAAGTTTTCATAAATCTGGAGTGTGCTAAACGGAATAGACATACAGAGAGTAAAGAAGAAGCCAGAAATGATGGGACATGATGAAAGAGGAGTTTAAACATCAGTTAAGTTTTTTTTTTTTTTACCACCAAAGGAAGCAGAGCTCTTCAAAATGGTTGAAAATAGTTGCCCAGCTTCTGACTGACTAAAATAACACAGTTTTGCCATAATCTGGAGTTAAACTTCTGACTTGCTTCTTCAAACAAACAAAGCAAAGTCAATGTTTAGCTATCAAAAGTTGTACTTTCTTCAGCAAAACATTTCCAGAATCTTCTGCTTCAGTGCTGAGACCTGCACACTCAAATAAACTCTCCACCACATCAGACCACTCTAAACAAACAACACGCCGCATATCAAAGAAACGCTGCAATCTTTCACAGACATATTGTCCCTGCATTTCAAAATGCAAACTTTGCCGCGAGACACTGATCAGACTTGCATGAGGTGTGTGTTCATTATTGGATGGTTATGGATGCGGTGTCGGGGGCTGCCATGTTAAAGATAGCTGTTCTCCCCTGCCGATGTTTGTTAGGGCCCCACATGCCTGAGGCTCCTGAATCTGGCCCTTGACACCGCACAGCATGAGCCAATATGAGCCACGCTGCCAACTCTCTCCATGCTAATGTAACAGTATTATTTCATACTTATTAAAGCCCCTGAAGCTCTTGTAAATATTATCTGTTTTGTGCATGCCTGAGTGGCTGCATTCATTCATTCACTCACTCACTCACTCACTCTCTCACTCACTCACTCACTCACTCACTCACTCACTCACTCACTCACTCACTCACTCACTCATTCATTCATTAGATAGATTTTCTAGAGTTATATATATATATAAGTGTGTATATATATATATATATATATATATATATATATATATATAT